>JAHKKF010517004.1:0-11281 GCA_019740295.1 Labeo calbasu | reverse complement strand
AGTTTTGTCTTGTTTGTAGTGTGATCAACGTTTGTGTAAGCAGTAGATGTGTTAGGGAAGTAACACGTAACATTTTAATTACATTTTGCTAAAATGAATGAAATGACTCAAAAAGATTTGTTCATTTTGCCAAACGAAACTCTAAGGTCCAAGTCGATAAAATGATCCGAACTTCCCATCACTACTACGAATCACGTGTAAGTTCATCGGTATGATGGTGAAAAACTCCATCTTATTTTCTCCTACAACTTGAGAGGAGGACATCGTACCTTCTTGCTTACTTGCACTTTCTTAGTCTTTGTAAACACTGGGTCTTTAGTTTCGCCTACGTTCCTCGTGACCTTTCGACGTGATTCAATAGTACGTAGCGTCTTGAACGTGCATCCCAGAGCCTGTGCTACACAAGCTTTTGTCCTTAAAAAGTATTAAAAAATTTCCGAAAAAAATGGCCGATCGTTTCGCTACATAAGACCTTTCTTCCTCGACTGGGATCGTTTAGAGTCCTTTGAAGCTGCATTTAAACTACATTTTGAAAGTTCAAAATCGGGGGATCAGTGAAGTCCATTATATGAAGAAAAATCCTGAAATGCTTTCCTCAAAAACTATAATTTCTTTACGACTGAAGACAGAAAGTCATGAACATCTTGGATGACAAGGGGATGAGTAAATTATTTGTGAATTGTTGTTCTGGAAGTGGACTCTGGAAGTGGGTCACAAATATGCCGTTCTGAAGAACACTTTATTTCTACCTTTATTTTTTATAACATGCTGAGTCAAATCTCATGGTAAAGCAAGTCAACGCAACATGTTAAACCACAATCATTTTTCCCATCCTAGTTGTGTTTTTGTTTATTGTCTCATTTCAAAACATTTACTTCAAAACTTGTTGACGATTGTTTGGCGAATCTGTGGAACTGTCAGGCCTCACCTTCATTATTCTGAAGCGGAGATGAATGTAAGAAATGATTATACCGGCAGCCCCAGTCATTATCTTATCAAACAATGGCAGGCCTGTTCAAATTAAACATTCTTCTGTTGACAGGTGTGTACGGATGTGCTTCTCTTACCGCGTGCCTCGTGCGCGTTTGCGTGTGGGGTTGCGAGTGTGACAGACAGGGGTTTACTGTGACAGAGAGACCCCCACACACTCCCAAGAGACGCTCTCCCTCCCTGACAGACGATGTAACACAGATAGCTCATCTTCCAGGTGAAGGGGTGTCTACGTGCGTGTGTGTGTAAAGTACACGGCGTAGGAGTAGTGTGACAGACAGAGGCGCAGTGTGCGTGTGGGTGTATCTTGATAGACAGAGGTTCAACGCAGCAGAGGCAGGTGAAGGTGCTGCCCTGATTCAGCTGTGGACTGTTTATTAGAGAAGGAGGGAGGGATAGAGAGATAAACGGAGGGATAGGCTGATGGAGGGAGGGGGGATAGATCAGGTGTTTCTCACCCAGCCCCTCATTAATGGCTCGTTCATTATTTCTGATTTAGCGCCGGAGTGCTGCGGTGGTGTCAACTCTTAACTTCGTTCATTAAATCATTAATTTTTTTCCAGACGGTAAGTGAGGCCAGTGTAATGAAGCCATCACAGTCTCAGCAGAATTCACCCCTTGTTAAGCGTCTCTTGCAGGTTGTGAATGGCAGTCGCTGATTAACAGCTTCCCTAGCGTCTTAATGACGGCACTTATCAATGGTTTTCCGTAGATCTGTTTGGGTAGACTTGTGTTGCGTGCGTTATAATTGTTTGGGTTATGTTTTCTTTGAACTAACAGAAAGTATTAAGGTTATTATACTTGGTATAAAATAAGCCACGCAAGATTTAATTTTTATTTTATTTTATTTTATTTTTATTTATTTTATTTTATTTTTTGTTATTTGATCATATTGTATTTTTTGTTTGTTTGTTTCATTTTTTATTTTATAGTATTGTATTGTATTATATTTTGTATTGTTTTATTTTATATAATTGATTTTAATTTTTTATTTGATCGTATTGTATTTTGTTTTTTGTTTTGTTTTATTTTGTTTTTTGTTTTTGTGTCATTTATTTATTTATTTACATTATCGTATTGTTGTTTTTTGTTTTCTTTTTTATTTGTTTTATCATATTGCATTGTATTGTATTGTATTTTATTGTATTGTTTTATTTTTTTATTGATTTAAAAAAATATTTGATCGTTTTGTTTTTGTTTCGTTTATTTATTTCTATTTTATCACATTGTATTGTTGTATTTTGTTTTGTTTTATTTTTTTAATCATATTTTATTGTGTTGTATTTTTAATTTTGTATTTTATTGTATTGCATCGTATTGTTTTCGTTATTTTATTTTTTGTTTGTTTTTGTTCTTTTTATGTATTCTATTTAATTTTATTGTATTTCTTTTAATTTTATCATATTTTAATTTATCATGTTGTATTGTTTTATTTTATTTAGTTTTTTATTTTATTTTTTGTATTGTATTGTATTTTTTATTTTATTTTATTGTATTGTTTTGTTGTTTGTTTATTTTTATTTATTTATTTTATTTCATGTTATTGTATTGTATTTCTTTATTGTTTTTTTTTTTAATCATATTGTATTGTACTGTTTTATTTTATTTATTTTATTGTATCATATTTTATTGTATTATTTTATTTTAATTTATTTTTCATTACTTTCTGGACATGCTATCATGGTAACAGTATCATGTACTATGGTTCTGCATTCTTTGAAGTACTGTGGAAATACCATGGTGAATGAATATGAATATGGTGATCATTTCAGTATTATGGTATGTATCAAAGTAACATGGTATTGCCATCTGATGCCATCACTGTACCATGGTGCCACTGAAGTCACCTTTGGTGATTGTACAGTAAAAAGAGGTTAAAGCCCCAAAAGCAAAACAAAATATAAACTAAACAAGCTTAAAATATAAACAAAACAAAATATAAACGTATAATATATAATGTAACTTTTAAAAGCCCTGAAAGCAAAACAAAATATAAACTTAAAAAGCTAAATAAAGACGAAGCAAACTAAATGTAGACAAAACATGTAATACAAAATATAAACTTATACACAATATACAATATAAAGTTAAAAAAAAAAGAGAGAGACAGATCGGTAACTGAAACAAACTAAATATAGACTAAACACAAGTAAATGTAGACAAAACATAAACAGTTATTTAAAAAAAAAATAAAGATCTGTCCTTTTAACTGAAACAAAACAAAATCTACCTAACATAACCAAAATACTGACAAAATTTAGATGAAATATAAACAGTTGTTTGAATACAAAAATAAAGATCTCTCCTGGTAATCGAAAGGTTATAGGTTAAAATCCCACGAGGGCTGTTCTGTGAGCTATATGCATTTTGTCCTGGAGCAAAGCACTTAATCCCAGGTTATTCCTATAGGGAGCCGTGTCTATAATAGGGTGCTATTGCTTTAGAGGAAAAAAAAAGACTTTTTACTTGTTACTTTTTAAGTTTGTGGTAATAAATGAATAGCAAAGCAAACTGGATTGCTAATCATGAATATATTGACTCAACTCATCATCATCCACATAATGCACCATTATATCCACCCCCAACAGCACTTTCATTTGCAACACCCAGCTGTTGTCACCAGTCCCCGGGATGCCGGTTCAGGAGTTGAAAGCAGGCCCAGGTACCTGAAGAAGCCTTGATAAAGCTCTCTGAGCCCTCTCCTCCCCTGTTATCTTGTTACTAATGTTTTCCTCCTTATACCTCAGGGATTTGCTGGCCTCCAGGGTCTGCCATCATCAGCAGCCAGCAAGCTGTTTCCAGGCAGCTCGGAGGCAAACAAGTATTGTTGAGTGTCATATATGACAACGTGCAAGTCTTTTTTTCCACCCTGATCTGGCACGACGCCATGTGTTAAAGGGCAACCATTTCTTTCCCACCATAAGTTTACTTGCTTTCAGATATTTTTTCCCCTATTAAGCCTCAATATAACGAATTTGATTTTGTATTTTTTTTTATTTTACATTTTCTAACAGGTTTATATATATTTGCAGCCTATATGAATCCAGTCCTATGTTTTTATTATTTATTTATTTTTGGCTACCTAAAAACTTGCTTTTTTAGTATGGACAGTTGTCAGACTGTTGTGTAATCTACAATAACTAAAATCATTTTTTGTAGTTTTTTAACCAAAAATCTGGGTCTCCTGGAACTCTTTATAGCGCAGTTAAACCGCTTTTATATTCACTTCAAAATATGTGAGGAGAAATTATAAATCACAATGGAGCGCAGCACTTTGAATGCCATAAAGTGCACAAATGAAGCCCAGTTGATGATTCTGGCCAAAGGCGGTCTTGTGATCTTGCGGCGTGACGTTTTTTTGGCTTCTCTCCTCCTCAGTGTGCATGAAGTCTCCTCCACGACCCTAAGCTTGACGTGCCAAAAAAGTTGTGACTTGCTTTTGAAAGCCGTCCAGCCTTTTATAAAGGAAGTCTAGACAGTAGTTTGGTTGTTTTGCATTAGTTTAGTGCTTCTTTTAGTAGACTATTTTTAAACGGCAGATGATAGTTATTGCCAAATATCATAGTGAGCTCTCATTGTGTGTTTATTTATATAGTTTGCACTTAATACAATGGGAAACAGTTTTTTAGTGTAAGTATTCTCCATGTATTAATAGAAATAGTCTAAATTAACTAAAGTACCTCTTAATGAATATTTGTTTTTGTTCGTTTCTTCATTTTAGTCAGTTATAAAACATTTAAGGCTTGGAATTCTGGAAAATCATTTATTTTGATGTATTTATATCATGTATATGTATTTGCACTGATTCTGAGTAGAAGTTGAAGAGCTTTTATAACTAAGCTTTGAGTTTTAAAAAAGACTTGGTAGGCAGTGTTGGGCATGTTACTTTTAAAAAGTAATTAGTTATAGTTACTAGTTCTCACAGAGTTTGTAACTGAATTACACCATTATGAAAGTAACTAATTACCAGGGAAAGTAACTATTGTGTTACTTATTAAAGAAATGTTCAAATACATCAAATAACTTGGATACCCCCAATATTAAATATGTTAAATAAATGAAATTTGAATGAAACGAATGAATTTTTTAGTTTACTCACCAGACTAATATTAAATTTTTGATTTAGCTTAATGAGCTTAATGGCGCAGTTTTTAAAATATCTGACACTGAGGATCAGTCAGTCAAGCTGACATTATGATCATTTAGCATTAAACTTTAGTAATTAGTACTTTAGTAATTAGAATGACGATGTATGAATGCATATTTGTCATGTTGACTGAGCTTTGAAATGGTGGTGGTGCTTACGATATTTTGTAATTTAGTGTTTCTATAAAAAATGGACAAAAATAATACTGATTAGATAACAAAACTACTACAAATATAAAAACGCACCAAGGATTAATGAGCTGCTGGGTTCATGAATATTAATCACGTTGTCTACGTTCGCTCAAACTGATTTGCTGAAATCAAAACAGGGACGATAATAGGTAAGCGCCAGCCAATGAGATTGCCGTTTGCGCATTAGTTCCGCCTACTACCGGAGAAACCGTCAGTTCTTAAAAGCGGAAGAAGTCCAAAGGAACTCCGTTATTTTGACAGGAAATACAGCAAAGAATATCGTTTACATGTAGCACGTCAGTTCTGCATTTTATATAAAACTCTCTCGATCTGTATCTTTCTTTGCTTTTGTGTGAAACAAAGCGACGACCAGTCGTTTGCCTTCACACTAGAGTTTACGGTTCGTCAAATACAGGTATGCTGCGCATCTATTCAGATAAACTGAAAAATAAAATTATTATAATATTACAATAAATTATAGTAACGCCGCATTTTATTGTCAGTAACAGTAACGACGTTGTAACGGGGGAAACAGTGCGTGTGTGTGTTCTGAAACGAACCCCCTCCCTCCTTTTTCACTCTCTCACACACAATAAAAAGGCACTTTGAATGAAACTTACTTAGCTTCTCTCTTGTGGGCTAATGAGGTTCTGTTCAATATGCTATTTTCCATATTCCATTTGATGTGTTTAAATATTAATCTTGTGAAATATTAATGCAGCGGGAGCCTTCAGCGGAGGCTGTTAGGGGAGGATAACTCCTGATAAGTGTTAATGTATCAGAAGCCGTGTAAATTTAGTGTGAGAGCTGCTCGGAGATCAGTAAGCTTTTGTCTTTTGTGGTTACTAATGCTCTGACTTTTAATGGACGCTGTGATATTAGGGTTGCATAACTACATATGGCTGTGCAACTGTGCATTTGATTTTATGCATGCAATCTTATTCATGCTTTTTGTGTATTTGAGTTCATGCGTCTTTGTGTTGGGAAGCATCTAAATGTAAGACCTCATTTACACCTGGTAGTAACATCAGTTTTTGATCAATTTTAAATGAGAATAACTCAAACTGAAACTAAATTTAGTTAGTTTAGTTTTAATTTTACAAATGTTTAACTTAAAATAAGGTAAATGCTAACTGAAATTAAATAACATCTAAAAAACTGTTCAACTAGCTGCAAAGGCAACATTTCCCATTTTATTTAGTTTAACTTGGTGTAATAAAATAACTAAAAGTAAAACTGAATTAAAAATTAATAAATAAAATAAAATGACAAAACACACAACACAATTACTAAAACTATAACTAAAAATAAAAATATAGAAATAAAACTGATCTAAATATTAAGTATAATAGTATCTCAAAGATGCTGAAATGTGCTAAATAGAAGTGTCAACAGAGTCTGAGATTGAGGTATATTTTTGGAAAAGCATTATTATTTTTATTATTATTATTTTATTTTTTAATGTAAAGAGGGCCTTAA
Source organism: Labeo calbasu (assembly GCA_019740295.1). Lineage (NCBI taxonomy): Eukaryota > Metazoa > Chordata > Actinopteri > Cypriniformes > Cyprinidae > Labeo > Labeo calbasu. The sequence continues at coordinate 4,474 of JAHKKF010517004.1, read as the reverse complement.
AAAACTAAAACAAAACAAAAACAAATAAACATAAACAAACAAAAAAGTCATTTAAATAAAAAAAACATGTTTAATTTATATAGGAACAGATTTTAAAAACGAATTCACAGATTCATGTCTCTCCACTGATTTATAAAGTATTTTAAAAAATAAATAAATATATTTTTAAAAGTAATTCAAAAAAAAAAGTCAATGAATCTGTCATTTGTTTAATTTGTATAGGAACTTTTTTTTTAGTAAAATAAAAAAAAATAGTAAGTACATATGTTTTTTTTTTTATAATTTAAATAAAAAATAAATTAAACATTAATCAAACTTTTTTTATTTAATTAGGAACTGATTTAAAACCTAATTCACAGATTCAAGTCTCTTCACTGATTTTTGTTTTTAGCAAAATATTTTAAATAAATAGTAAATAAATATATTTTTAAAAGAAAATAATTTAAATAAAAAAAATAAATAAATAAAACATTAATGAATCTGTCATTTTTGAGTTTGTACAGGAACAGATTCAAACCTAATTCAGATTCATGTCCCTTTACTGATTTTTGTTTTTAGCCAAATAGTTTAAATAAATAAATATATATATATATATATTTTTTTTTTTAATTAAATTAAATTAAATTTAAATTTTAAATAAATAAATAAAACATTAATGAATCTGTCATTTTTATTTGTACAGGAACAGATTAAAAAATTAATTCAAAGTGTCAGGTCTCTCCATTGTTTTTTGTTTTTTATAAGAATATTTAAATTAATATTAAATAAATATATTTTTGAAAAGATTTTTTTTTATTTTATGTACGTTATGCCATAAAACTGGCTCTGATTAAATGATAAATTATATCTTTTGATGTATTTTAAATATTATTTCCATATTAAATATTAAAGATACCACCCCTTTAAGTAGCTTCAGTGTTGTTTACTTAAATCTACCATTTCTAAATAGAAGCTTGGTTATAGTTTCACTGCTTGAAATTATGTTTACTTGGCAACCTCCAACTGTACTGCAGTTTTCTCAGCACTGATGCATGAGTGTCTATGTATGTATCCTAATCCTCCAGCCCCGTGTACATTCTGGGCATGTGCTAAAAAGTGTTGGTCTGCCTTACTGTACATTGGGGTCACAGCGTGCTGGAGACGGTGTCAGCTGGGTGGGCATATGGAAGTCTTGGCTGCTGGTGCAAGCAGACTGTGGGCAACCCTGGGTCCAAACTTGGGCACATTTGTTCTATAGGCAGAAGGCAGGGGCAACCCCTATACCGGCCACACTCTGAGGACCCAGGACAGCGGCCCCCACCAGATGCCTGTTTTTGTCCACATTTCGAGATTAATCTTGCTGCAATTTGGTTTCAAATTATTACTTTTCCTAAACGCTCATGTTGTTCAGAAGTGGTTCTGAAAGCATTTAAAGCAGACGCTCATTTTGTTACTGCATTTTCACGGAATTTGAATAATGTATAATTAAAAGCCTGTTACATCCTGGATGAAATGGTTATATAAACTTCAAAAGTGTTTTTAGAGGGCTATCCTCTGGTGTTCATTTTACAAACTTAAAATCTAGTAGTTTTAGATCTCTGTTTATGTAATTTCCTGAGTCAAGCTGATTAGAAGCTACTAGTGAATTAGAAAATCTTGACTTGCCCCAATGAGATGACATATAATGAAAATGGGCTGACAAAAAAAAGAAGAAGAAGAAGAAACATGGCTCTCGAAGCATGAATGTTTTATTAGCTCTACTCCACTATGCTGCTGAAAGCCTCGAGTTGAGTCTCTACCGCACAATTGACCTGAAAGTTTAATAATAACTCGCTCATGAGGTGCCGCATGTGTGTCAGGCTGTGTTTCTTTTTCTACATCTACATCTTTGCTTGTATTTTCTACTGTATTTTTGTGTGTGTGTGTGTGTGTGTGTGTGTGTGTTTACAGAAAATGTGACACCCCCCACCCTATTTGGGATGAAAAGGGTCCTGTGAGAGAGGAGAGTACAGCCAACCACATGGCAGGGCAGGCGCGGTGTCCTGGGCTGGGGCCGTATGGAAGGTCAGGGGGGTTGGCGAGTAGCGGCAGCCAGGATTCTGAAGGAAACAGTGGGAGAATGGGGCGGCTTGAGCCCGCTGGTCACCAGCCAACACACCCAACCTCGAGAGTTCGCTTTCCTCGACTCTCAGTCTCAAAGCACTCCGTGCAAAACGGTATGCAGAATGACTCAATGTTGTTATCTGGTTTAGCGTAGTAACGTTGGCATTGTTCACAATGCCCAATTTTGACATTCTGAGCTTAGTTATGAAGAGTGTAATCAGAGTTTTTTTGTGACTGTACTGTTAAATATACGGGTTTTTGCAGTGATGCCATAGATGAACCATTCTGGATTCCCCAAAGAACCATTCAGAACTGTTTTTAAAACGACAATGTTACCGTTTTTTTGTTTTTTTTTCTAGTTGTTTTTTTTTCTAGTTTCAGGAGTGACAACCACATTTAAATGCGTAAATATCGTTCCATGTGTGTACGGAACAGCAGTCACTCCCGCATTTGTAATCGTAGCAACATTTGCGGGAGTAAATCAAAATTTAGCCGTTTGGTATCTGTCTTTTTTGGCTAAAGACTCTTTTTGTCAATCGTTTTTAATTGAACTACTGCTGATAGACGTGCTGTGTTTTATTTAACACTGACACTTTACTGCAGGGCTTGTGAGCGTAACTAGCCTTGTGTCTAAATGTGCTAGGTTAAGGACTTCTTTCACTGTTATTTTCTTGCATCTTACATACAGACGAAGAGTAATTTTTGATACGTGTTTAAATACATCAATATCAACTAGTTGTTCAGTTCGGTTCTGTACACACTGCGTACAATTACTGTAAATGTGGTTGTCACTACCTGTTTTTTTTCGGTAGTTAATGTGGTTGCTACTTCCATATTTTAGTGAATTATGTGTGTACAGAACGTGATTAGCGAGTAAAAAGTGAACTGACTACTGAATTTAGCTGCAGTGTGTACATGGCCATTATGTGGTTGTGCACCAAATATTTAAAATATAAAAACGGTTTATTGTTTTACTGTTTATTGCTGTCTTTATATAGAAATATTTGAACTCAGAATGCCTTGTTTGAACAATTAGAATCAAGAATTTTTGTCTTTTTCATTCACATTTATATTTACACTGCCAGGCAAAAATTTAGAATAATTACAGGGTTTTTATTTGTGTGTGTGTGTGTGTGTGTGTGTGTGTTTGAAAGAAACATACTTTGCTTGCACAAAAATATTAAAGGATTAAAATTTCCTGGTAATTTACTCACCCTCATGTCTTTCAAGATGTTCATGTCTTTTTTCGAGGAAAACATTCAGAGATTTTTCTCTATATAGTGGACTTCAATGGGGATCAACGGGTTGACTGTCCAAATTGCAGTTTCAGTGCAGCTTCAAAGGGCTTTACACAATCCCAGCCAAGGAATAAGGGTCTTATCTAACGAAACGATTGGTCATTTTCTAAAAAAAAAAAAGTTGTCCGTCATTGTTGTTTTACCTGTTTTTGTAAGGGCCATTTGACTTTGTTTCAATGTTCACTTTGTAAACACTGGGTCGGTACTTCTACCTACATCACGTGTGACCTTTCTGATGTAGCTACGTAATGTGTAAAGTTGTGGATGCAGAGCTAGTGCAAGATGAGCATTTGTGGTTGAAAAGTATATATATATATTTCTGTAAGACAGTGACCAATCATTTTGCTAGATAAAACCCTTATTCCTCAGCTGGCATCGTGTAGAGCCCTTTGAAGCCACAGTGAAACTGCAATTTAGACCTTCAACCTATTGATCCCCATTGAAGTCCACTATATGGAGAAAAAACTGGAATGTTTTCCTCAAAAACCTTAATTTCTTTAAGCTTCTTTAATAGAACAGTCCATGCAAATGGTGTGCAGAATGACTTAATGTAGTTATCTGAAATCAAGAATTGTAGTCATATTTGCAATTGTGATATTTACACTGCCAGACAAAAATTTTGAATAATTACCAACATATGTTGCTTACACAAAAATATTAAAGGATTAGTTCGCTCCTAAAATAAAATTTCCTGATAATTACCTCAACCCCCACGTCATCCAAGATGTTCATGTCTTTCTTTCTTCAGTCGAAAAGAAATGAAGGTTTTTGAGGAAAAAGATTCCAGGATTTTTCTCCATATATTGGACTTCAATAGAAATCAATAGGGTTGAAGGTCCAAATTGCGGTTTCAAAGCAGCTTTAAAAGCTTTAACACGATCCCAGTTGAGGAATAAGGGTCTTGTTTAGTTGTTTGACGTTGTTGTTTGACGTTGTTTTAGGTTTTTTTGTAAAAGGCCTTTGACATTCTTTCAACGTTCACTTTGTAAACAAACTTCCACCTACGTCACTTGTGACCTTTTTAACTTGTGACTCTCCAACGCTGATTACGTAAAGCGTGAAGTCATGGATGCTGAGCTAGTGCAAGATGAGCA
>JAHKKF010516994.1:3614-19042 GCA_019740295.1 Labeo calbasu | reverse complement strand
ATTCGAAAACGGTAAAACTCAGCTGTTGGAAAATGAGCCTATTTTCAAAAAAAGTGTTCCTTTCACATGAACTAAGAATAAACAATACTTTTACAGCATTTATTAATCTTAGTTAATATTAATTTCAGCCTTTAATAATGCATTATTAAAATCGAGCATTATTTAATGGAGTGAATTAACATGAACAAACAATGAATGACTGTGTTTTTGTTAACTAAGATTAACTAAGATTTAGATAAATATATTGTTCATTGTTTGTTAATACATTAACTAATGTTAACAAATGAAACCTTGTTGTAAAGTTTTACCAAATTAATTTTAAATTTGAAAAAAACACTGTTCTAAAAGTATTATTGTTTTTAATTGTGTTGTATAATCTAATTTGCAGATTGAAAAAAAAAAATAAATAAGTAAAAATCATGTTTTTAATATGTAGAGCATGTTTCATACTTTTGGTGACATGATCCCTTCTGTGACCCTGGTCAGTACTGTTCATAATTTGAGATATAATAATTAAGAACGTACTTTGAACATTTAATTAATTGTTAATGTAATTAAGTCTTTGTCTTGGTGTATAACCCTTAATCCTTTATCGAATGGCCCATGCAAAATAAATATTTGTGACCCTGGACCACAAAACCAGTCATATATATATATATAATTTATTAAATATATTTAAATATTTATATGTACATATTTGAAAGCTGATAAATAATATATATATATATATATATATATATATATATATATATATAAGCTTTCCATTGATGTATGGTTTGTTAACTATATGACAATATTTGTTTAAGATACAACTATTTGAAAATCTGGAATCTGAGGGTGCAAAAAAATCAAAATATTTAGAAAATCAACTTCATAGTTGTCCAAATGAAGTTCTTAGCAATGCATGTTACTAATCAAAAAATACATTTTGATATATTGACGGAGCATGGCGCATGATCTTTTCTTAATATCCTTATGATTTTTTGCATAACAGAAAAATCAATAATATTGACCCATACAGTGTATTTTGGCTATTGCTACAAATGTACCCGTGCTACTTAAGACTGGTTTTGTGGTGCAGGGACACATTTTGCAGTTAAAATTCTCCCAGTTTTAAATCTGCGTCATTTGTCTACAGTTATCATATTCGTTACAGTTATCTACAGTTACAGAAAGTCGAAGTTTATTGAGCTGGTAGTAATGTTTCTGTTGCTACCTGATTCATATTTTGGAAGATGACAATATACTTATAAAGTAATGAAACTGAAAAAGATAAAATTGTGTTTCTTATTTACTCTCTACCCCTTTTTCTTTCTCTCAACCCAGATTTGAGACAAAGTTGGTTATTTACTAAGTTGAAAATCATGATTGGATTTTTCTTGAACCTACTTTTGCTCTTTCTTTTCAAATTCAACTGTGAAAAAAGCTCCTCTCAGCAATATGCTTTTTATCTTTCTAGCCTAGTTTCACTCCACATTGAAAATCCCTTTTCTTCTGACGTTATTCTCTCTTTGTCTGCACTTTTGCTCTCATGTGCTGCAGGAGATTTCAGACATGGATGTGCAGGAGCTGGTGATGAAGTCTATAGGTCGTCTGACCCTGGTGAGACAAACCTTCCCTCTCCCGCAGAACACCAGCCAGCGCTGCGTCAGGAACAACCACCGCATCAACACGTCCCTCTGTGACCCCAAAGACCCAAAGGCACAGATGTTAGAGGTGTGATTCATTCCCCCATACTCATAACTCATGCATTCAAGTTAATCATAAATCATTTGCCTTCATTTCCTTCTTTGATTGTGTCCATTAACTGTCATCATTAGCCTTTGAGCTAACTTCCTTAGAAAACCAGAAAATGTCAATGTGAAAATTATCAATCTTGTTTTGCTGGGTTGTTAGTTCTTTTCACTATGCCTGTGGGTGCCATTCCTGTTTTCTGCTATTTATCCAACTAAATGTATTTTCCCACATGTATATTTACACAAATGACAACATAAATGAACAGATGTGAGGTGTATTGAGTCACTTTAATTACTGGTAAACACTGCACAGTATATCAATACACATTTTTTTTCAAAGCCCCTACACTAAATTAATTCATAGTTGTGTGGGTGTATGTTGGTATCAACAAGCCATTAAATGGACAGTTCACCCAATAATGAAAATTTCCACGTTTTACTCACTCTCAAGCCATCCTAGGTGTATATGACTTTCTTCTTTCAGTTGAATAGTTATATGATATATATAAAGTCCTGGCTCTTCCAAGCTTTATAACTGCAGTGAATGGGTGTTAAGAATTTGAAGCCCAAAAAAGTGTGTCCACCCATTATAAAAAGTACTCCACACGACTCCGGGGGGTTAATAAAGGCCTTCTGAAAAAATCCATATTTAAAACTTCTGCTTTTATAGCTTCTGATACTCGTCGTATGCCTGTTCCTGACAGAGTGCTGTTCCAGCTAGCATATAAACTGAATTTTGTTTACAGCAAAGGAAAACCAGTAAGCTCTTGGCTTATATTGAAATCCTTCAACATTTTTCTTTACAAAAACTCATTTTGTACTTCTAATTTGTGACCGGTATTTAGGGGCCCGGCACCGAAGGTGCGAAGACTCCTGTTGTTTCCACTGGCGTTGTTCTTCTTCTTATTCTTTCGTTTCTTCGTTAGCTATTGAGTCTATGGCAGCCCATAGAACCGCTTGCGGGAAAGTTGTGAAATTTGGCACACTGATAAAGGACAGTCTCAACATTAACCACAGCAAGTTTGGAGTCTCTAACTCAAACTCTCTAGTGCCACCAATTGTCCAAAATTTCAATAATTTTATGGAAATAACCATTGTACTCTAGGTTCTAGAAGGAAAATTTTCCTTTTCCCTCTGATTCCTTGGCTCATGCAGAGTCAAATGGACACCAAAATTTAAAAAGTGTAAGGTTTGTTTTTTTTTCACTATTTTTGGTAGTTCATAAAACCTACTTTTTCAAACTAGACGGCTTGTCTGATTTTTACCAAAATTGGCTTTGAAACAGGGTTTGATATATTCCTTGGATCATGCCGAGAACATCGATACCAATTATGCCATAATTGGATGAACTTCCCTGTCCACCGTTTTGATTTATATTGAAAACCTATTTTTTCGAACTCCTCCTAGACCATTAGTCTGATTTTCACTAAATTTGACTCAGATCATCTTCAGACCTTGCTGGCAAAAAGTTATGGATTTCGTGTCAATGTACAAAACGGTTTTTGTTTAGTGCATCAATATCCTCGTTGGATGCCAAACTGCATCTGAGGATGTATCTCTGCAAAGCATTGACGTATTTACACCAAACTTTGTACGTGCCATTGTCACCTCACACTGATCACGGCACACCAATTTGGTAACAGCGCCACCTATTGGTCTAGAGAAATAAACCATTCATTAGCCATTAATTATGAAATTTCCAAAAATGCTAATAACTTGATTGCATTAGCCTTTTGTAATGAAACTAATTAAGTAATGGTTTTTCAAACTCCTCCTCGACCGCTGCTCCTATTTTCACCAAAATTAAGATCATTTTCAAACATTGCTGACAAAAAGTTATGAGGAGCACTTTTTTTGATGGATTGGGCTTTAAAATCTTAACCACCCATTCACTGCCATTATAAGACTTGAAAGGCCAGAACATTTTGTTTTTTATATATAACTCTGATTGCATTCATCTGAAAGAAGAAAGCCCTATGATGGCTTGAGTGAGTAAATTATGTGGTAATTTTCATCTCTTTAAGAAGTTTTTAAAGTTGTACTTTTTTCTTACACATTCTGAATATACTTACTACAATGGCTGTTTGGTTGAAACCCACTATATGTATTCATCAAAAGGTAGAAAAATATTGAATTGTAATATCATTCAGCCATCGTTTTCAGTGAAATATGAGGGGACTGGTGCTCTTCTCTTTGTAGTGTTGAAAGCATACTATATAAGAAGGTCAGATTTAACATTAAGGATTCAGTGCTGCTCAGTATTCAGAAGTCCAACCTAGAAGAGCCCAATTTTATCCTGCACTGAAGCGTATCGCATCCTTCTTTCTCGACATATATACCACCCTCCCTTCCTCCCTCCCTTTGGAATACCCCTTTAGACCTCCTGTTCCCGTTAGACCACCAATCACTCATCTTCCCTGGAGAAACCCACAAACTCCTGCACTTCAAACAGACTTAATGGATTTCCCTGGTCAGCTGTTCTTCTCCCCCCTGAATTTAACCCCGTCTTTGTCTGTTTACCCCCATGGCACTGGCAGCTTTGTTGCTTCGCTGGTCTCAGCCCCTCCTGCAAATGCTATATTATGAAATGGCCTTCCTGAAAAACAGCCCGCCCAAAAATGCACTTTGTGTCCAAGACTTGAAACATAAATCAATAAGTAAGCCCTTTATGTTTTTGTTCTTGAAGATGAAAAAACACAGTGAATGGGGAAAAGCCACACAGCTCGACACTGTTGCATGGTAGTCTTGTGGATCCCTGTCAGGTCTGCTTCTTTGGGTCATTGCTCTTTTTGCTCGCCCCTTCTCTCAATAGCTGTTTTGTGGGAGTCAGGAAGAGCAAATACAAGCAGCCTTGGTGTTTCCACTCTGTGTTGGGGTGGCGAACCCCATTCTCTTGAAAACATAAGATAAGAGCTGAGAGCGTCATTCCTGTCGACTCCGTCATCTTATTCTCCAGTCTGCTTTGACTGCCTTGAGTACATATATACTGCATAATTGGCAGTTAGTTTGGCGGCTCTCAAAGCCATTACAGCCTCATACCTGCAAATGCCTGTTGATGGAACCAACCGAGCGTGACTCTTAACATAATTAGAATAGCCTTTTCTTTGTGCTTCTCTGTTTACTGGTGAAGATTTTTGTCAAGGCTATGGCTGTATGCGAATAGATTACCTGAACGGATTGCGTTCCTGACAATTACGGTGAACCAAAGTTGATAGCGAGAGGTTTTTCTCAGCTATTTGTCAACATGGTTGGGATTACTCCGACACTCGATACAGTGTCAAGTATGCGGGAGCAGCGCAGGTTAATAAACAACACTGGAAACCTAATGACCGCTTCACTCTATTTATTACCTTCTCATTAAAATGGAGACAACACTCGGGCTAGATCAGAGCCGTGCAATCGATCAGCGCGGAATTAACTTCCTCGATTGTGTCGACATCACACAAAGTGTTAGAGTTGGTGTATGAGTTGTCAATTGTATCCTGTATAATGCAGAACCGTATCTAAGGTAACAGAGTTGTGTGCTATTTGCACGCATTTAGCCTTTAATTCCTTTGTTGTTTTTAACACTACCAATCAAAAGTTTTTAGGTTGGTCAGATTTTTTTGGAACCAACTTTTTGAAAGAAATTTCTTAAACCAAGGTTGCGTTTATTTAATCAAAATACAGTAAAATTAGTAATACTGTGAAATGTTCTGTATGTGCCGTTCAAAAGTTTGGGATCAATATGATTTTTAATGTTTTTTTTTTCTTTTCTGCTCATCAAGGCTGCGTTTATTTAATTAAAAATACAGAAAGAACAGTATTATTGTGAAATTCTATTGCAGTTTAAAATAGATGTTTTTTGTTTTAATATCCTGTGTTGCAAAGCTGAATTTCCAGCATCATTACTCCAGAGTTTAGTGTCACATGATCCTTCAGATATCTTTCTAATATGCTGCTATATTATCAGTGTTGGAAACAGTTGTGCTGCTTGATATATATATATATATATATATATATTTAAAACTTTTTTTTTTTTTTGAACAGTACTGTTCAAAATTTTGGGTCAGTACATTTTTTCTTTCTTTCTTTCTTTCTTTGAAAGAAATCAATACTTTTATTCAGCAAGGATGTTACATTGATAAAAACTGATATAAAGACCTATATTGTTAGAAAAGATTTCTATTTGATCAATGTATTGTGTTTTTTCTGAATAAAAAAATAAATATTACAGTACTGAATAGGCTATTAATTAAAAAAAAAAGACCCTATATGTTTGAACAGATTGTACATACATTTAGTTTAAAATGCCAGTTGGCAACCAATTTCTCTATAATTTCACATGGAGAAGAGTATCCTACATTTTCCTGAAGAAACTTCTCATTTTCCCAGAATAGGAATAGAACAGTATTTACAGTATGCTACAAAACTCAATGCACAGATTCCATTAATTGATGTCTTGACACAAAGTCATTTTTGGCCCCACCTGTTTACATTTACTTAAAACAACATTGACTGTGTACATTAAAACCATGCTAAGATGACTAAAATAAAAAAGTATTGTTTATTTATTATCATTTTGCATTAACCTGATACCACTGTATTGTTACAATTGATGTCCCTGTATGCATATACTGTCCAAGCGTATAGACAAAAACCATGCTACAAATGACAGGTATTAAGTGCATTTTTTCTTTTTAAACTCCACTGTCGTCCAGGGCTCTTTCAGTGTGTGCAGCCTGTTGTCATTTCCACTGTAGAGACCTTTCATCCCAGCTGTACTCACTTAGACATAAATCTTTTTCTTGTAAGAGAATATTAATCTGGTGTCTCTGGCTCTCAGTACTCACGTCGGCTGTTCCTTCTCTTTTTGTGTCTTTGTTTCCCTGCTGCTTTTTGTCGTCTTGTCAGATCACCAACCGCTACATCTATGACACGGTTCTGCTGCTGGCCAACACCTTCCACAGGAAGCTTGAGGACAGGAAATGGCACAGCATGGCGAGTCTTTCGTGCATCCGCAAGGGCTCCAAACCCTGGCAGGGTGGCAAGTCTATGCTGGATACCGTGAAGAAGGTACAGTACTGTGCAGGGCTTTATAATGAAAAATGACCTGCTGTCCTGAGGCCAGTATCAGGGTAGTTGACAGAACTTTGCCTTGCAAACTTAAACTTTTCGGTTTCTGTGAAGTATTGACAACATAGGCTCATTGGAAATACGTGCCTCTATATATATTTCTGCAAAACTAAAAAAACGTACAAATATGTATGAATCACTGCAGTTTCCAGTTGAAATGAATACTAGAGGCAGTAAAACCCTGACAACTTTTATTCCTTTTCACACAAAATATAATTTGCAGGTACAGAGTTTTGATTTATAAAGCCTAATTTTCACACAGCTACTTGCAGAATATTATATTAGGACTTCAAAACAATTTTAACATCCTGTGCAATTTAAAAACTGATACTTATGTATGTTGTCATCGCATATATACTCTAGGGCTAGAGTTATTCAGACATAGATTGTGAATTTGAGTAGTTATAGTTATGGAAGCATTAGAATTTTAAAATAATTTATGAATTTACAGCTGTCATAGGTAACATTATTTTATATTTCATTAGTGCTTATATTAATAGCATTATTGTAAGTTACAAAAATGAATATATTAGTATTTTATGAATATTTTTACTTTTATTAATACTTATTGTACATAAAAATTGCATTACATTCAGAAAAAAATATTTATATAGTTATTAATTAATTTATTTATTGCAATGTTTTTGAAGGTGTTGCATTTCAAACTGGATTTTTGTACTTTATTTATAAAGAAAACATTTTTAAAATAATTAAAATGTAAAATCATCATTTACTCACCCTCATGTCGTTCCAAACGGGTTTAAAGTGGAAAACAAAATTAAAGGAATTAAAGGAATTCTGCTGTCTATCTGCTTACCCCCAGGGCATCCAAGATGTAGGTGACTTTGTTTCTTCGGTAGAACACAAACAAAGATTTTCAAAGTTGCGGTCTGTCAGTCAATGGGATCCACGGCTTTGAGTCAAAAAAACATACAAAGACAAAACCAAATTAAACTTTGCGGCTCGTGACGATACATTGAGATGTTAAGGCATTAAACAATCGGTCTGTGCAAGAAACTAAACGGTATTTATATCATTTTTTTTTTTACCTCAGATCCACCGCAATGTCCAGCTGTCCTGAGCGCGTTCACAACAGCCGGCGCGTGATGTATCAATGTCCTCTGGCATATACAAGAGCAAGCAACTGTAACAGATCTAATCTTTTAGTTTTTAATCAAAGTAATCACAAGTAATTACCATTTTGAGTAGCTGTCATACCATGCGCACTGTGTAAGCAATGAGTGACATGCGTGACAGATCGCTTCCGTGCATTCGTCTACTATACCTGAGAATGTTGACTGTTGACGCCGGCTGTTGTGAACGCGTTCAGGACATTGTGGTGGATCAGAGATAAAAAAAAATGATATAAATACTTTACAGTTTCTTGCACAGACTGATTGTTACATGTCTTAACACCTCAATGTGTCATCACGAGCAGCAGGGTTTAATTTGGTCTTGTCTGTGTTTGTTTTTTTGACTATGGATCCCACTGACTGCCATTATATGACTGACAGACTTGTTTGTGTTCTACTAAAGAAACAAACTCACCTACATCTTGGATGCCCTGGGGGTAAGCAAATAAACATAAAATTTTCATTTTTGGGTGAACTATCCCTTTAATCACTCAGGCTAGTCTGGTGAAGTGGATCAATTAATTTTTTTTTAATTTGAATCAAAATAATGATTCGTTTATGAATCAGGCATCACTACTTCACTATTAGGGCACATGCCAAGGTTTTTAGTGAATAACCACTTGAATTTCGGTCTGTGCATCACACACACTTATCATACTGGCTTGAGAACACTAGAAATATAGTGCATATGTGTTACGTTTATACATTTTGAAAAAGTGTTCCACAAAAAAAAGCAAGTCATGCAGGTTTGAAACGACGTGAATAATGACAGAATGTCCATTATTGGGGAACTATCTCTCTGACATTTAATGGCATGGCGTTCAGGCACATAAAAACATTGTTAGAACTAAAAAGGCCTGTGAAAATATTGGCATTATGAAGTAAAACCTGACCAGGCCAACACAAAAAGGTCCTAACTATGAGCCCTGCTGTGATGAAAGAGATATGACTGAGTGGGAGTTTGACCTTGGATGCATTTGCGTTGGAAACCGAGTGACTGTTTGGTTTTGAGGACTGTAATGAGTCTCTCTCTGTGAGCTGATTGGAGAGAGGGGGAATGTTGTGGTACAGTGAAGCTCTCCTCCCTTCCGTCTGCTGGGTGTACAGCAGGGCTACAGAAATGGCACACTGCCTGGGGTGAGATGACAGTCTATGTTACAGGGCTAGTAACTGAGTGCTGGTTTAACACTATGCTTGGTGGGGAACGGCTTTACCCCCTAAGGGATGTACTGTTCCTCCTGTATCCACATGTATCTGATCCTCCCTGCCATCCCACAGTAGAGATATCACCTCTCGGCTGGCTCTCACCTCCACACCGCTGCCTGTGTGACAGTCGTATTAAAGCAGCTAGGGCGATTTATTCAGACACTGGGTGACCGCAAGAACACACTGGCTCATACCACCTTGGAATCTGCCTAGATTTTAACAACCTCCTTTCAAAGGGATGTCTGGGAGAACAGTACACAGGCATGTAATATATATATATATATATAGAAATGGTACGGAGTGTTACACACTTATTTTACTGTACATCAGCTGCATAATGGCCTTGTATTCAATTCCAGGGGGACTGTTTGGATTGGAACATTGCTTTACAGCTTAATTAGGGGAAGTTTGTGTGTATCGGCTTTACAAAGCAGCAGTTGGTGAGCTCATTTGGAAAGCGCTCATCAGCTTTTATAATTGGCTGTCTAATTCGTTCTGTCAGCACTGGTATTGGTAGAGTGAATTTACAACAATTATCTGTCTGTTCATGTGGGTTGTCGCTGGGCAAGACATGTTTTGGATGCGGTTTAGGGCTGGGGGTTTTTGTAGGCTGGAATGATTCTGTGGAGTTGTAATGGAGTTCAAATTAAGGATGCTGATGAAAAATGTGAGGACAAAAGCGAGGCCCTTTTGCTCAGAGAGACGGTAGAGACAGGAGAAAAAAATGGTAGGGACAAGAGTGGCGTAATCAAATCAAATTTCACAAGTTGGACAATCATCTGCTGCATGAGCTTCAAATTGTGATTTATTGGAGAATGTGCACAAACCACTGTGCCATGTTCTGATTATAGACATTAAATAGATTTTGTTTCATTTTTTGTCCCCCTTAAAGGGATAGTTCACCTAAAAATGAAAATTCTGTCATTGATTACTCACCCTCATGTCGTTCCAAACCTTCGTTCATCTTCAAAATACAAATTAAGATATTTTTAATGAAATCCAAGAGCTTTCTGACTCTGCATAGACATAGAAAGGTAGTAAAGACATTGTTAAAATAATCTATGTGGCATCAGTTGTTCAACTGTAATGTTGTAAAGTTATGAGAATACTTTCATGTACAAAGAAAACAAAAATAATGACGCTATTCAACAATTTCTTCTCTTCTTTGTCAGTCTTTGATGCGCATTTGTGAAAGTACCACAACACATGCGTATGGTGCTGCTGACACAGGAACTGGTGGTCTGACATAGAACCTGGATGTGCTACACCTTGTTTACAAGTAGAGGAAGATGCACACTGTACATGAAACAGTTTTCATAAACATGTCAGGAGTTTTCAACAGACGGGACTTATGCAGGGTACACACCACAAGATAATCTGGCTGATTTTGGGCTGATTTCTCCCCTTCTGACAAGCCTAGGTAATATTGCACGAGGACAAACGCTCATACGATGTGGAGATTATCTCATGAAACGAAACAATATCCAATCAGAAAGCAAGCTGACTGAAGACGGAAGCATAACAAATGAGGTCATCGCAATTTCTTTCTGCCTATCGTCTGCCATGTTTATTCTCAAGTCTCGAGAGATTTTGCGAGATTTCCCGTGTTCACGGTCGGGACTCTGGATGAAAATCTGTTGGTGTGTGGCGTAACGTCTTTGTCACATCGCGGCACACCACACACTATAGGAGAAAAATTGTTAAATCTATGATTTTTTTGTCCTCATGTTTGTGTGTTCTTATAAGATTATCAAAATCTTTTAGTGTGTACCAAGCATTACTCAAACCAGAATATAAAGATGATGAAGGACGTTCTTCGTCAGAACACCAGCCTCCTGCGTCAGCAGCGCCACACACATACATTGAGTACTGTACTCTCATGAATGCATGTTGAAGATTGACGCAGAAGAGAAGAAATTATTGAATAAAGCTATTCTTTTTGTTTTCATTGCACACATATTCTCATAGCTTCAAAAAAAACATCCTGTCCTTACTACCTTTCTTGACCTGGAACGTGGTAGTTGCGTTGCTGTCTATGCAGGGTCAGAAAGCTCTCGAATTTCATTCAAAACATCTATCATCTATCTATTGGTTATTTATAATTAAAATTATTTTTTCTTTTTGAAATGTTTTTTAAAGTCTCTTGTTCACCAAGGATGCTTTTTTAAAATAAAAAATACAGTAAAACAGTAATATTGTAAAATAGTATTAAAAGTAAAAAAGTAGTAAAAACTGTCTGCTATTTTAATATATTTTTGTAATTTAATATAATTTAATTTGTGTAATGCCATTTTGTAATGTATGGCAAAGCTGAATTTTGAACAGTCATTATTGCAGTCTTCTCTCAGAAATCATTCTAATATGCTGATTTGATCCCAAAAACATTTCTTCTTATTGTTGAAAACAGTTATGCTTAATATTTTTGTTGTGAATTGTGAAAACATTTGAGATTTATTTGAAACAGAAGTCTTTTTTAACATTTTAAATGTCTTTATAGTTACTTTTAATCAATTTAATGCGTCCATTCTAAATAAAAGTATTTTAAAAAATAATCCTGACCCCTTATTTTTGAATGGTAGTGTATAATAATAATAATAGTAATAATAATTATTATTATTTTTTTGTTGACACAAAAAAAGAAAAAAAAAAGATCATTTTGTTAGAGTGGTCTGACTTGGCTGACTTGGACAACAACATTGACTACTCAACCAATGGTGTGGCGTAGTGGCGAGAATTTGTGGCTGATAACAGGAGTGTGTTAAAACTCTAATTTGTAGATCTCTGTGGTGCCACTAGTGGGATGATAATTGCACACACATGTAATGTGTAAGTGCTTAATGAGACATTTTTTTTCCACATGGTTTTCATTAGATGACAAAGCCATGTCAAACACATATCAAATGTCAAATTTGACACGTCACATGTCAGACTTAAGCATTTGATTTATATGTGACGTTTTTTTTTTTACAGGGAGGTGTAAGTGGTCTGACCAGCTTGCTGGAGTTCAATGATAATGGCTCTAACCCCAACATCTACTTTGAGATCCTGGGCACCAACTATGGAGAGGACCGCGGTCGTGGAGTCAGCCGGGTAAGAGACATCCCACTCAAACCCACAATATTAGTTTCGACGCTTCCAGAAACACAATTGTCTTAATTCAAAGAGCTTTTGGATTTTAATTGATAATCACAGAAGCCTAATGAATTCCATCAGCCTCCCTCAGCGAGCGGCAGTGCATCAGCACGCATTGTTTATCAGTTTTTCTGTTGTTTGCTCGTCTGTTCGTCTCGGCTTTGGTGGAGTGAGGAGGTAGTTAAGCAGCAGTAACATAAGAGTCGTTCCCCAGTGATCCGCAAGATAATTAATCTGTTCTTTCCATTCGTTTGTCGTTAATTACTTTAGTCATATTTATGTGTATTTGCTCATTCAAATATTGGTCCTAATCTGTCTCTGTCTTCCCCACGGAATGTGGATCAATTGCTCATGACAGAACGGCAGCTTTGGAGCTGAATAATGTGTAGATCAGGCTACGCTCTCGGATGGGGATACCCCCATCTCCACCCGTCTGGAGAAATAAGTTAGACTTGTTTATTTAGCTGAAATAAATGAAATAATTGATTTGTGTCAGTTGCTGATCAGGAAATCATTTATACGTTCCTTGTGGTTACACAAAAGCACTCTGCCGCACTTTTAAGCATTTAGGGTGCAAACATCTGAGATTTCACATTCCTTTCTATCATTTCAAAACAATCAATGAAAAGGTTATTTATTATGCAGTAGTTAAAAACGCAAATTAAACTGAGAGCCACTTTCTGGTACACTAGTTTTATAGCACAGTTTATCAGAGCAAAAACCAAATAAACCTAGCTAGTGGAGTTGGTGTAAACAGGGTCCGAAATTAACAATCAGCAAATGGCTTTGGTGAGTAAATATAATTGTTATTTGCATGGTAGTCAGTCACTTTATGAACTGCAACGTTATTTATTTACTTATTTTAATTAATTAAAAGGGATAGTTCACCCCAAAATGAACATTTTCTAAAGAGTTTGTTTCTTCGTCAGAACAACTGTGTAAACTTTCATTCTGACAGCACCCGTTCACTGCAGAGGATCCACTGGTGAGCAAATTATGCAATTCAAAATTTTACCCAATCAGTTCTGATGAAGAAACAAGCTCATCTACATACTGAATGGCAAATTTTCATTTTTGGGTGAACTGTTTCTTTAATGATCTGACCCATTCCAATGTAAGCAATGGCCACAATTCAAACCGTCTACTAAGACAACTTCAGACTCAAGAATCTTATGGTGAAGTGGAAAATTTACCATCAGAAGTTGTATATTTGTGACTTGTAGGATATGGCAAAGGGTGAAAAAGCTGAGCAGTGCAACTGGTATGGGGGAAAACAACAATGCAAAATAGTCTCATGATTAGACATAAATATTTAGGTTGATACTTTTTTCCAGTTCACTTAATTTTTTTGTGGCACAGTGTTCATTTTGAACCCTGGGTTTGTTTGTTTGCAATTGCTGTTGGCTAATGGGTAACACTTTAGAAAAGGGAACATATATTCACTATTAATTAAAGAGCGGGTCATTTGGGTTTTTGAAAAATATCTTTTTTGCAGTTTGTAACCAGGGTTGCCAGGTTTTCACAACAGAACCCGCCCAATTACGTTTTATTGGTGGTGTTCCCCTGGTCAAATTAGTATTCCAGGGGCTAAACATTTTTCAGGTCGCTTCAACCCGCGGACATGAAATACAACCCGCGGCGACAGTGTTGAAGTAGCCCAATTCCGTGGTACTTGGCAACACTGTTTGTAATGTAGCTATCATTCAATTTAAAGTCTGCAAAGTCATTAGTCAAAAAAATGCATGATAAAGATATTGTCTCTCAAAAGAAAGAGTCGGCTCTGAATCACCTTAACGGTTTATTTTCGAATCTTCTGGATGTTACCGATATACGTCACTAACTCATTTGCATAATCCATGTCTGCCCGCAAAATACAGTCTGACTTGCCCACAAACACTTCCGATAGTTAGTGTGTTTACATCATGTCGAGAAGACGCTGTGTTCTGCGCTGTGAAAGCAAGTTTTGTTTTCTTCGCCAAAAGATGATGATGTGAAGAATTAGTGGTTAAAATTCTTTTTTTTTCCACAATACCACAGCAATACAATTTGAACCTTTTGTTGTGTACTCCTCATTTTACAGAGGCTTCTTTAATCATGCCTTTTCATGCCTTTTCATTCTTGTCTTAAGACAATTTTGATTAACTTTTTTGATCCACTTCAAATGTTGGCTACTGTATACCTAGTGCAGCTTTACGTTTCCAGGTAAACCATGATATTACTGTCTTACTGAAATAGTTTTAATAATTCGCTGTGAACCCATTATTTCCTGAGAATGTGTCCATTAATGTAGGGAATAAAGAATGCAGACATATTTTGGTTTACAAACTGTTTTGTTTCATCAGTTAGTCATGTTAGCACATGACACCGGGTACACTTGGTACACTTTTTGCTTTTTACATTGCCACACCAAAACTAGGGACTGAAAATAGGTGATTTTTCATGTGACATTTCCTTTACTTGTCTACTAAAATATTAATACTTATTAACATCCATAAATAGCTCATAAACACAAGAAGCTTTTTCGTTCCAACTGTACCCATGTCGGGTACAGATGGAACAGTACCGGAGTGCGGTTGAGACGCCCATCCGTAATGCTGTAAAGCTGCCTAACCAATTCACTGCAAATGTAAAATGCCTTTAAAAATGAATATTCAGCTGTTTTTATTTCCGTTCAGTATTTCGTTTGATTATTTGTTTAGTTAAAAGTAGTTTTGTTCATTTGTAAAACATTGTACAGTAATGGCAAACAGCGATACAGTATTTAATTTCATCTCATCATTTTAATAGTAACAGTTAAAAAGTTGAGTAACAGTAAAAATAATAACAAAACAAAGATCATTTACAAAACAAAGGTATATTGTCTGAAAATGACTATTATTTTGTGATCTTACATTGTGCGACCAAACTGCATGTGCCGCAATAGGATTCTAGTGTGGGTACAATTGTGTGGTGAGACATTGTGTCTCAACTGTACCCCGCTGACCACCTCAAAAATTTCTCTAGATTTTACACAAAGTCATGCAATATGTCAGTTTTTAGAGCACAGATTAAGGTTTACGAAAATGTAAGTTAACTTTAACAGTCATGTAAGAATGAGAAGCTATTC
>JAHKKF010516993.1:2455-16164 GCA_019740295.1 Labeo calbasu | reverse complement strand
TCAGGCAGATGACAAGCTCAACCTCAACGGTTTATTCTTTGAAACTTTAATATTAATTTATGCAATTGCAATGCCTTGATTTTAGTAAGGTTAGTACAGTCATAGCCACAAATGCAATGGTACCAATAATTGGCATAATTTCTTTCGGTGTTTCGGTTTTCGGTTTTCGGCCTTGGTTTCCTCTTTTTTGGTTTTCGGTTTCGGCCAAGAATTTTCATTTCGGTGCATCCCTAGTTTAGAGGTATGATTATGATTTATAGTGTGTTTTTGAGACAGGAACCAATCAGATAGCAGTCTCCTCAGTTTTATGAACCAACCAAAAGCAGGGGAGTCATAAATTATGGTGTTGAACAGTCAGATTTCAGACAAGCATGTGTTCTGCAGAGACCTACAGTGTAGGCCTACTTGGATGTAATTGACTGACTTCACAGAGAGGGCGATTTGTCAGCCATTTAAAACTTCAGATCTCCCTCTTTTTCACAAAGGATTGAGAAAATGGGTAATTTGGAATGGTTTAATAGTGTTTTTTCTCTTTGTTGTGTAATTTATTATGTGTTTATAATTAGACTTGGAAGCTGGCAGTGTGGGACTAGCTGATTATATGAAAACAGGCAAAAAAAAAAAAAGTCCTAAACAAAATTCACAAGTAATATATAATGCATAATTTTTAGGAACTTTTTTTAAAGATACCAAGCTTCTGTGACATTTCTATGCTGATGCACAGGGCTCTTGTACAGTTGGCAGTATTGGAATTTGGACACACTGTTAGTGAGAACAGGTTAATAATGAATAAAACATTAGTGCATATGTGTTATTCTGTTCTGTGTCTTCATGCTTTGTCAGGTGTGCAGTAGTTCTCTCTCTCTCTCTCTCTCTCTCTCTCTCTCTCTCTCTCTCTCTCTCTCTATATATATATACACACATACACAAATAAATTTTGATTTATTTGAAAATGAATGTTAAAAATATGACATGAAAACCTGTCTATGAAAACATGAACACATGATTAGGACACAGATTATGATTATGATGCAGCAATGTTATTAATAAAGAAGCATCTAAAAAGGAATAGCTGCTTGAGGTGAAGAGTGACTTTATGCCAATAAACTGAAGCCCATTTTATGGCGCATCCTATGATATGTATTGACAGTCACAAGGTCAGGCCAGTTGAGGATCATTCAGTCTGTCTGTTTGTGAGACAATCTCAATATAACAATATGAATTAATGTTTAATTAATGTTCAATAAAGTTTGGTTTAAAGCACTTAATTAATGATATTTTCCCATTTTCTGTGACTGAATCTAAAGTGAGAACTATTTGCTCATTCCCTAACTATTCACTCATAGCAGTGCCTTTACTGCAAGCTAATTAAATCATAATAATTGTGTTAATTACAGTTGATTACAATGAATGAAGAACTGACTATTTGCATGGAGTATAGGAATATATTATCTACAGTTTATAAACTATGCATTGACTATAAACTAATAGTTTGATGATTTGTAAGCACTTTATTAGTGTATACTTACAAAAAAATAAAATTGTGCATATAGCCATAAAGAATCAAAAAATCAGAAACAAGAGACCTTACCCTGTTAAGGTCAACAGCTAATTCAACTAAGTAAATATGTCTATTAATCACATTGATATATTTGCATTTCACTGAATGGAATAACAAACAATTTAAGTTTTTTCACCTGAAGAGCGAATGTTCAGTCTCTCTGGGTGTAAATAATACCCGGTCAGCGTTAACACAAAAATATATCATAGATGTCACATAAAACGTAAAACAAGCAAATGCATGTGGTTAAAAAATGTGTGATTTGAATGGCATTCAAATAAATTAAAACATTTGAAGAAATTGTGAACATTTGAGAAATGGTGAGCAGTTTTCTCCTGTGGACTTTACAATGAAAAATAAATTGTTGTTGTTGTTGTTGTTTCCAAAAAACACAAAGTACTACGTGATAGGACAGAACTAATATAATATAATTAAAGATCTTTCACGACCCATAAACAAAAAAGTGACACTGGATATGTTTAAAATATTTATATAAAAAAAATGTAAATTAAATTAAATTAAAATCTGATAACCACTGACAAATCTATTAAAAGTTGTTGCAAACAAATAAAACGATGCAAAAATGGTTATGCACAAGTCATTTTAAGGTGGTGGACTTCTATAAATAAAATATGAAAGTTAACTAAATTTAATAAAGTTACATAACTTAAAAAGAACAGAGGCAGGAGAGATTTCCAAATTGGTGCAGCTAAGGAACAGGATGAACAAAACCTGCCAGCAAATAACAAAACAAATGCACCAAAGTGCACAAATATTATGTTCTATTACAATGGTAAAGAATCCTGTGATGATAAATGAGACATATGATAACCGTGTTAACAGTAGTCATTAGTATGAGATGAAACGTTCTTCTCTTCATCTTTCTCTCTCCCCCTCTCTCCAGGTCCTGATTGCTTCTGAGCTCTGAGAACAGCCACAAGGAGAAACAACTGGATGCAGAAGAAGATGAGGAACTGCAATGAGAAGAACCACGTATGTGCTGTAGTATGAATGGAGATGAACAGAGAGAAAAAACAGGAGCCAAGAATAACTAACTATCCAGGCCACAGCAAAGCAGATCACTCTATATCTGAGAAGTTTGTACTTCAGAAAGGTTACAGGATGAACCACTGCCAGATAACACTCAACACACATCAGACACTGAAACAGAGGACGACCAGTGACAGCTAGGCTTATTAAAAAACATTAATTTTGTGAGACTTGAAAACCAAAAAGACAACATAAAAAATTTAGCTCTCCACACAGATACAGACAGATCGAGTTTGAAGAACACAGATGCAACTCCCATTTCTGTTCCTGTGACAATGAGCCATAAAACATAAGAGTGTATTGGAAAAGCAGCTAAGAAACTAAAAGCACATGCACATATGTCTAGTAGTGATGAGTCGTTCTTGAACGATTCGTTCATTTTGAACGTGTTTTTCAGAGTCGTTCGTTCATCTTATGGGCTGTCACATGATGAACGAATGACTCAAACCCAAAGACTCAAGAGATGAACTAATCAATTATTTTTCCAGCTCACACTGCATTGGTTAAGCTCATAGACTAAAGAACCAGGTAAACAATGAATTCATCTTTTCTGTTTCTTATAGCATTATAGTTTCATCTTGTTTGTCGTGTGATCAACGTTTGTGTAAGCATGTGTTATGATGTGTTAGGGAGGTAACATAACATTTTAATAATATTTTGCTAAAATGAACGAAATGACTCGAAAAAAAAAAATTCGTTCATTTTGCTGAACAAGACTCAAAGGTGTGAGTCGGTAAAATGATCCGAACTTCCCATCACGAATGTCCACTAGCACAAAGGAATGAGTTGTAGATGCTTCAAGTGTGGTGAAGTTCATTGTAGAGTTGTTGATTTCCTGCTTGTGTTCTCAAAAGTTCACAACATTAATAACTAGCTGCATCAGTGATCTACTGGAAGAGAGAAGAGGACATGTTTTAAGCAAAACAGAAACAAATTAATATTTAACTAATTTCCATTAGGCTACATCCCAGTTTCCAGTTGCACACAGCTCATATTTTAAATCCCTGATTATTAGATTTTACTGCCATGTCCAGAAAATTTTACTTCACACATTTACAGTTGAGGTCAAAAGTTTACATACACCTTGCAGGATCTGCAAAATGTTAATTATTTTACCAAAATAAGAGGAATTATACAAAGTGCATGTTATTTTTTATCTGAATGCTGTTAAGTTGTTGCCTGAATGATTTTTTGTTTAGTACTGATCTGAATGAGATATTTCACATAAAAATGTTTACATATAGTCCACAAGAGAAAATAATAGTTGAATTTATGAAAGTGACCCTGTTTAAAAGTTTGCATACGCTTGCTTCCACAGCTGATTTTTTTTTGTTTGTTTGTTTTTTTTGGTTAGTGATAGCTGTTCATGAGTTCCCTGTTTGTTCTGAACAGTTAAACTGCCCACTGTTCTTCAGTAAAATCCTTCAGGTTGCACAAATTCTTTGGTTTTCAGCATTTTTGTGTATTTGAAACCTTTCCAACGACTATGATTTTGAGAAGGACAACTGAGGGTCTCATATTCAACTATTACAGAAGGTTTAAACGCTCACTAATGCTTCATAAGGAAACCCCAATGCATTAAGAGCCGAAGGGTAAAAAAAAATTAATTTGAAGATCAGGGTAAATTTAACTTTAATTTTTCTTCTGGGAAACTGTAAGATGTAAGTATCTTTTAAAGCTTCTGAAGGGCAGTACTAAATGAAAAAAAAAAAAAAAAAGTTTTGCTCTTAATTTGGGTAGTTTAACTGATCAGGACAAACAAGGGACTCTTGAACAACTATCACATCACCAAAAAAAAAAAAAAAAAAAAAAAAAACAGCTGTGGAACATTCAGCGTATCAAGCATATGTAAACTTTTGAATGGGATCATTTTTATAAATTCAATTATTATTTTCTCTTGTAAAATAATTACCATTTTGCAGATTCTGCAAGGTGTATGTAAACTTATGACCTCAGCTGTATTCAACACAATAGAAATCATTACACAATACTTTTAACTAATTCTTTACATTTAATGTCACCAAATTCTTGAACCTGCCTATTTTAAAGCCATTTTTAAAGTGATTTTAAATGACTTTAAAATTATATATGATTTTATTCATTGATATAAAGCAATGAAACATTGATATTAAAAAAACAGTGATATAAAAAAAAGCAGTGTATTTCTTAGCTAGCAGTCATAAACATTTTCTATTATATATATATATATATATTTTTTTTTTTAAGAAACTGCCTGGTGAAACAATGCAGTTTGGACTCATTTTAGCCAAACATAACACAAACTACATCTGACAACCACAGGGATTTTTTGCATATTGCTAAATGGAAAAAAACAAACAAATAAACAAACAAAACAATCAAAAATGAGAGCTTGTCACCTGAAGAGTAAATGTCCACTTTCTCTGTAAATGATACTCTCTGCTGTTTTTGTACTCTCACTTTACAGCTGTCACAAAGATGTATGTGCACAGCTTCATATATAAAATGCCACATAAAACAAAACATATGCAAACATATATGCAACATACATGAAATTCAAAATGATTGATGGGGTGTTTATTCAAATGGATTGAAACATTTGAATACAAGTGAGAACCTGACGCTATATTAGTCTCATATAAAGATTAGTTATTTGATTTTTTATACATACATTAGCACGTCTGATCAGGTACAGAAGCACATTCTTAAAAAATAAAAGTTCCAAAAGAGGGTTTCACAGTGATGCCATAGTAGAACCATTTTTGGTTCCCTAAAGAATCTTTGAGTGAACAGTTCTTAAATTACATTTTTTTTTTCTTTGTGTAAAGAACATTTAAAAAATCTAAACCTTTTTTCACTATAAAGAACCTTTTGTGCAGTTAAAAAAAAGGCTTTTCATGGAACCATGCCAATAAAGAACCTTATTTAAGAGTGCAGGATAGATTTCCAGTCCGGTGCAGATAAAAAATAGGGTGAACAAATCCAGCCAACATTATATATGCCAAACTACTTAGCAAAAATGCATCATTATACTGTTGAGTTAGAACAGAAACGGATCCTAAGATTACATTTGGGATGTTTACGATAGCTGTGTTTACAGTAGTTATTAGAATGACTTGAAATGCTCTTTTCTTCATGTGGTTTTCCTCCTCTCTCTCTCTAATTTTCTCTCCTGGTCCTGACTGCTTCAGAGCTCTGAGAACAGCCAAACAGCAGAACAACTGAATGGAGAGGACGAGTACAAACTGCAGCAAGCAGAACAACAAAGCTGTATGCATTTTTTCAGGGTGCAAGACTACAATAAACATGATGAACAAACATGATCCATGAGTGATTATCCAGGCCGTAGTGCAGCAGATCACTTTATATCTGAGAGGTTTGTACTTCAGAAAGGTTACAGGATGAATCACTGCTAGATAATGCTCAAGACTGATCAGACAATGAAACTGAGACCGACCAATGATGCCTAGTGCAAGATGAAACATTCTCATTATGCTGAGACTTGAAAACCAAACTGACAGAACAACGATCAAACTGTTCAGACAGACACAAATTTCATAAACACAGAGATTGAGGTTGAAGATCTCTGATGCAATTCCACTTCCTGTTCCTGTGATGATGAGCCAAAAAATATAGGAGTTTGTAGGAAGACCAACCAGGAAACTAAAGCTTCCCGAAATAACTGTCAGTGTATTATATAGTTCAGAGAAATAATTTGTTGTTGCTGCAGATGCAGTAAAGTTCACTGCAGAGTTATTCATTTGGTCCATGACTTCTCAATTCAAAATGTATAATTAGCTGTAACGGCGATCTAATGGAAGAGAGAAGTGTAAATGTATTGAATTGAAAAAGCCAACTTTAAAATTGTACAATTGTACAAAACTCCACATTAGCAGGGTTAAATTACTAACAAATCAAACTTTTTTTTAAAAATGTCATTTAAACTACGATAAATTATGATAAATGCAATAAATCACAGAGTTTTTTAAATACTACTCAAACAAATCAATCAAAAATGAGTTTGTCACCTGAATAGTGAATACCCAGTCTCTCTGGATGTAAATGACACCATGTGCCGTTTTGTAGTCTCACTTTATAGCTGTTGCAAGCATATATGCAATATGTCACAAAACAAAACATATGCAAATTAAGTTTTTTTTTTTTTTAACAGATCTTGGGCTATCTCTCGCCTCAGCTAAGGTCCGTGTTCATTACCTTCCCCTCAGATAGACACTGGGCAAAACTAGGATTCATGCTCAGGAAAAGGGTTTTCCCAAAAATCTTTCGATGAATAGTTCTTAAAAGAACCACTTTTTTCTTAGCGTGAAGAACATTAATAATCTAAATAACCTTTTTCACTGTAAAAAAAAATTGTTTCATGGATGTTTAATGTTCTCCATGGAACCAAAGATGCCAATAAAGAACTACAAATTCTGCTTTGTATCAGAGAATTCCCCAGAATGTCCTCAAACTGAGGCTGAAGCACATTTGGGTCTAAAACACAGGCGAGTCTACAAGGAAATTTAGTTAGTTTAGGAATGGTTTAATTAGTCATTCTCAGCCTAATTCTCATCCTGGCCCTTGTTACCATGCAGTCAACAGTGGCCAGAACTCACCTGTACACATGTTGACGGTGTGACAGTCAAATCGCCAATGAAACCTCTAATGTCCTCTCATTTGTTTTTTTTGAAAAGGCCAGAGTTTTCTCTTCCAGTCAATGAGATTCAGGACCAGACTCACAAAACAAAGAAAAAAAACTTAACTTCTTCAGTTAAATAACTACATGAGAACTAGAAACTAAAGCACAATGGAATATGCTCCAAAAACATTGGCAATATTGTTGAAATATTTACATAAGCTTTTAGTTGAGCTGATGTCTTTTTATCATCAAATTCAATGGTAATATTTGCACTGTACACTCTTAAAAATAAAGGCTACAAAGGGGTGTTTTTGTGGTGGAAAAAAACTATTTGTTAAGGCAAGTTGAATTTGTTACCCGGCTGCCTTAAAATCTTAAGTTCAGTCAACTCAGAAAAGTTTAGTCAACTTGAAATGTTAAGTTGTACCAAGTGACAACTTAGACATTTGAGTTCATTCAACTTACAAATTTAAGGCAGCTGGGTAACAAGCCCAGCTTTTAAGTTTAACAAACCAGTTTTGTTTAGTCAACTCAAATATCTAATGTGTCACTAAGAACTACTTAACATTTCAAGTTGACTAAACTTCAGCGTAACAAACTATTTTAAGTTGACACAAGTTGACTTTTATTTTTTTGTGCTTTTTACAGTGTGATGCCATAAAAGAACCATTTTAAACAGTTTTTAAAAGAACCATTTTGTAAAACATTTAAAACCTTTTTTTCCACTGTAAATAACCTTTACTGCATTTGAAAGCTTCCATGGATGTTCAAGGTTCTTCATGGAGCGACGGCAATAAAGAACTTTTATTTTTAAGAGTTTACCATTTTGTGCATACTGTCAAACTGTGCACTAGGCTTGATTATGAAATAAATGTGGATGTCTAAATACTAAATAGTGTTGGCATTACAAGTAGCACGAGATATGTAATCAGATTACTCTTTTCCCAATAACTAGAAATGCGTTGACAAGAAAAATATCTGAGTTACTCTTTCAAATAAAACTTTTTCCCCCATTTTTGACTGGCAGCTCTTCTGGTCCATGTTGAGAGAAATTGGGAGTGACGTAGAGGCACCTCTGTCAGCCTGAGGCTTATTCATTTTTTCCTTTTTTTATAAAAAGTAACTAATGGAATTAGTATTTCATGAAGCACTTTTAAAACTCACTTTCCCCAACACTGATATTAAATATAACATTGAACATAATTTTTACAGTATAAGGTTTTAGGAATACACAACATTTGAAAAAGAAAAGGCAAAGACAAAATACCCATTTCATAAGCACTATAAAAGGTTAAATAAGGGAAATGGTTGCAAAAGAAAAAACCTCAACAGGGTGATGAGCGCCCAACCCTTAATCTGGAAAATGGCGAAACTGGGTGAAGCAGGAAGTATTTATTCAAATCAAACAAACCACAAACAAGTGTAACAACCACATTTGACAAACACACATAAAAGGCTTGTGTATGCAAATGACAGTCAATGATTTAAACAAGCTGGTTTTAAGTGGCAAACCTCTCTAAAGAAACGAAAGACCACTTTACATACACTAATATGTTTTGGGATCAAAAATGGTGAATTACAAACTGCATTGTGAATAACAGTGTATATGGACTACTGTTGAGGAAGATAATACAAAACAAACAAGAACCAAGAGTGAATGTCCAACCAGCAGTGCAGCAGATTATTTGATATCTTAATGGTCTGAACTTCAGGAAAGTTACAGGATGAACAACTGCCAGGTAACGCTCAACACATATGAAACAGTGGTAAACTCCTAAGTAAAATTTAGCTGATGATAGTAGACTTGGAAACACAAAAATCTTTGTGAAAAAATTTAGCAAAAAGTACAAAGACAAAAAGAAACCACAAACACAAAGATTGAGGATGAAGAACTCTGATGCTGCTCCTGTCACGATGAGCCAGATCACATAGGCATTTGTAGGAAGACCAAACAAGAAACTGAAGCCAAAAATATTAAATTCTAGGATGTCCATTTCATTTAATACAAATGTTGTGAAGCTGGTGAATGCTTCATATACAGTGAGGTTCACTGCAGAGTTACTTACATCTTCCTTGTCTAGCTTCTAACTACAAAATAAAAATAAATAAATATTTCACTTGTGATCTAAAGAGAGAAGTGCAAATGCCAAGGTTAGTGTTAGTAGTCAGACAACATGTACATCAGTTAAATCAAAACCCATTGTGAAGGTAAAATAATGCAGACTAAAACAGAATTGCAATTGCATTTCAACATAAAATCCCTCAAAATTAATTTCAGAAAGTACAATACATTGGGTTAAGTAAATTACCTCAGGTAAATCACCTTCAATGGCAAAAGTAGAACTCAGACCTTTTTATAAAATAAATCCATCTACCCTTCTCATAACTCATATAGTAAGGCTTACAATAACAACACTCAAATTATTTGATATCACACAGGACAGCAGAAGAAAATAATCTGAATTGAAAAGAGGAGTTTGTCACCTGAAAAGTGAATGCTCAGTCTCAATGATCAGATTTCACAAGTCATGATTTTATGTTCTCACCATCACACAGTACATCAGCTATGCAAACAATAAGTGGAAATGATACATTTTATGATAATCATTTTTGGGGTACCATTTAATGGTAACTTCAGAAGCCAAAAGAAATGCATTCAAGCCACAGATGCAAAAATACATCTTTCATCATGCACGGCTTATTTCACGTACAGGCCATTACCTTCATGCAAACAAGTACACACAAGAAAATACATTCAAATCAAACATGCAACAATACACATGCACAAAAAGTGTGGCAAAACAGAAACGGAACAGTCGCCATGTCACTTTACAGGGAAAATCGAATAACGTTTACAAACTTCTTGGTAAATAAAATAACATGATATATAATGATGATAATAGGTTTTAAAATGGGCAGAAATGTCTATGGTGTGTTTCATTTGTAAATGAAAATCTAAAATTCAGATCTCCCAGTAGGAACTTTTAACTGGGCTGACCCCTCAAGTCAGAATTCCAATTTGGAAACTCTGAGGAACTCCAACAGCCCTGACTCCCGAATCCAATACAGCTGTTCACTGCATCAACAGAAGTGAAACAGTAGTAATAAACACTTTATACGCATTCCTGTTTGCCTGTGTCTAATGATAAAGCTAAATTACCAATGATACCTCCAGTGATAAAGCTAAATTACATTTACAATTGGTAACACTAAACAATTCCACTTCCTAGACAATGAGCCAGATCATACAAGAGTGTGTAGGAACACCAGATATGAAGTTGAATGTCATCATCTATATTTTGACTATGCCTTTTTTGTCTAAATGAAGATATTGTGAGGTTGGCAGATGAATGAGGATCAGTAAAAAAGGTACAGTTCTGTCACTGGGGCAGTACCCATAGGTGCAAAAGTGAAAAGGTACAAATATGCACTTTTAAAGTACTAAAATGTACCTTTAAGGTACTAATACAAACCGTTTAGGGGTAGGTAAGGTACAAAGATACAGCATAAAACAACATAAAACAGTCCACTGATACATGTAACATGTGATAACTGTGTTCACAGTAGTTATCAGAACGAGATAAAATGCTTTTCTCTTTGTGTGGTTTTCCTCATCTCTCTCTCTCCCTCTCTCACCTGGTCCTGACTGCTTTACAGCTCTGAGAACAGCTAAACAGCAGAACAACTTAATAGAGAGGAAGCATAGAAATTGCACTGAGAGAAACCACATAAGCATATAAATAGTGAATATAAGAAAACTAAGCATGGAGATTAAACAGGATCCAAGAATAACTATCCAGGCTGCAGTGCAGCAGATCACTCTGTACCTGAGACGTTTGAACTTCAGAAAGATTACAGGATGAACCACCGCAAGGTAACGCTCACTACAAATCAGACACTGAAACAGCAGAGAACCGGTGATGGCAAGTCCTAACAAAAACTGGGATAATGCCAGTAGACTTACAAACAGAAACCGTTTTCTGGAAAAAATGAGCAATGAGTTCAGAGAAAAAGATCCCATTAACACAGAGATTGAGGATGAAGATGTCTGATGGCACTTCGTGCTCCTGTGATGATGAGCCGGATCACACAGGCATTTGTAGGAAGACCAAACAAGAAACTGAAGCAAAAAAACATTACATTCTAGGATGCCAATTTCATTAAATACAGATATTGTGAGGTTGAGAGATGCTTTATGTATGATGACGTTCACTGCAGAGTCTTCCACATCTTTTTTCTTGTTCCGAAAAACACTCAACCCAAAAGTAAACAAATAAATATTGCAATCACAATCTAAAGAGAGAAGTGCAAATACCAAGGTTAAGGGTAGTGGTCACAACCAGTTGTAAATAAAAATACAAAAATTAATTTCACATTACTTTAGAAAAAGGTAAACATTACAACATAAAACGAAGGCATAAGTCAAGAAATTGAGGCATTTAGATGTTTAATTCAGCTCAGAGGAACAAAGTTACAAATGCATAAATAATATTTTGTTATTTTAAACAAAACATTGAATACTGATATTTACATGTATTTTTAAAATGAAGATACTTTAAATGTGCCAGTAGGTGGCAGCAAGTCACTGTTAAGTAAGTGAGTCATTGCGATTGAACTGAATAATTTAATGGGTGATTCATTCAAGAACGAAACACTGTCATGTTGCTCAAAGACGCAGAACATGCAACAAGATGCATATAATAGGCACGCGAAAACTGTATTATATGCACGTTAAGCACATGCATATCATGCACGCCAAAATCAATTTTAGCGTATGAAGAGCACGCCAAATAGAAAGAGAAAATCGTGCTATTGATGTGCAGTTTTATGAGACCGGGCCTCGAATCAGTATATTAAGCAGGTTTTTGCGATCATATAATTTTAAAATGGTAAACTCCAGTTAAAAGTGAAAGCATTCAAACAGTAAGTTAAAAACATCGCTAATGGTGCAATAGTGACTTGCGTCTAGATGCCGGTAAATTATTCTTTTCAGATAGTGATTCTGAATGGATGCAGTAAAGACTTATGCTTATTTGTATTAATAACGTTTATTTAATTATTGATTGATTGTGGCACTATACAAACATTGTGAATTATGAAATTTAAAATAACAGTCAGGTATAGTCAGGACTTGAGCTTATTTGTACTGAAAAAGTTATGTAATTATTTATTGATTGATTGTGGCACTATACATTCATCTGTATTAACGTCATCTCTAATATTAGGTTTTATTTATGCTTGTGCACTCATAAAAGCACAAAATGGTCTGAGATAAAAAAAAAATAACTGCTTAGTGTTTTGCAATTTACCAGCAACTCGATGTTGTTTGGCAGTAAGATGAGTATAGAAATGAACTTCATGTGGAAATGAAGAAAAATCTGTCAAGGTCACACATTTATGTGATCAGTGACCTGAAAATAGTGTATAATATTTCAATTCAAATCTTTCTTCTCCTTCTTGATTTTTTAAACAAATTGGTTGAACTGTTTGAACTGTTATACAATAATATTTAAAGTAAATTAACTGTTCATTATCATTTTGTTTCATTCCATTTCAAAACTTTCTGAATTGTCATGCAACATTATGCAACATAAGATTGCAATCTTGGGTGTAGGTTGTGTTGTTGTGTGACACTGATGATCCACTGATAAATGATGCAGTTTAAAAGGATTTGGGATATGGTTGATGGTAGTTCTTTCTTTTTTACTTTTCTTCTTAAAAAACAAACAAACAAAAGAACAAAAAACAAACAAACAAAAAAACACATAAATTCATCTGCCACAAACTCAAACATCTCCACTGAGAGACAGATGACAGCAACAGCAAGCTCTCTGTTAGTATCACTAAAATAATACATTTACAATTTACAATAGCATCAACATAATATTTATATTTTAAGATATGTTTAATGTGTTTCATTGTTTTTTCAGATGTGCAGCTTTCCTGGCTGAGAAACAATGGGAGTCTGGACTGTCTGTGTGTCTCTCTGTCTGCTCTTTGGTCTTAATGCTTCAGGTGAGATACATCATGATAATACTGCAGCATTTACTGAACATCCCCAAATACCACCACTGAATTTTCACTGACCTTCAACGTTGTATTGTCTGACATTTTACATCAGAACAACTGGTATAAAATGCCTGTGTTGTTCAGTTTAGTTTTTCTCGGAGTCAGTTTCTATTGGCAGAGAAACAGTGATGTTTTACTCAGTCCCATTGGGCAACTGATGCTGAAAAGACATCAAATTACCACTAGAAGAAATTGCCATCTAAACTGAATGTAAAATGATGTTACAGCAACTTGATCTTAAGTCTTAAGTAATATTTGACATCAAATTGATATCAAGGTGCTCAATGGGAAATTAATAACATGGCTGAGTAACTGAGGTACAAGACTTCTAACATTAAGTACAAGTTATATTGCTTAATTAAATCAAATATATTGCAAATCAAAGCATACATCATCAAAAAAAAAAAAAAA
>JAHKKF010516992.1:0-10105 GCA_019740295.1 Labeo calbasu | reverse complement strand
ATTTTTCTGGTAAATAAATTCTGCTAAGTAATTTTTCTAATATAACGATTGTTTAAAATAATTGTATTATTAGTAGTATTAATATCATTACATTAAGTTATATATTTCCGTCACAGTTTCTTCAAGTTAAACTTTTATTTTGATGGGTTGCTGTGAAAACCTTTAAGTTTGTTTGTATACATGACGATAGTTTTTCTCAAAAGAAACTGTAAAACTCTCAGAGCAGTTCTAGAGATTATGTTTTCATGTCCTCATATATAGAGGCAGAAGAGGATGAAAACACGCACTTCAGTATGTGCGTAACAAAATCTCACATCTGAATGATCCATCTGATTATTTGTGGTGAAAAGTAATAAATTCATCTTCAGACAACTAGTGGATCTTGAAAATGCGAAGATATGTACATTCATAATATAAAAGCCCTGCAAAACCATTAATCATCCAGGATCAGAACTATCCGTTTAATAAAATATGAACTGAATTCAAGATCAGTAATGATCCATGATCAGGCAAAAACAGAAGACAAAACATGGTGGCACTGACTCTGAAGATAATAAAGGAAACCAAAGAAACCAGACTGCGAAGAAAGCGTTCTGCCGACTTGGCATTTTTCTATGAGAAATACATCTGCAACGGGCTTTAACAAAACAGTGCGCTTTGTGCTGAAGTCATGTGAATTTTGATACTGCAGTCTAATCCGGCACTTAATCAATATGCGGTGCACTAGGCCAAAGAGATATTTAAAACCTCAATAAAGCTTTTAAAGCATGGTGCACTCACCAAAATGGCTCTGAACACGGTGGAGCTGATTCCCTCAGCAACCTCATACTCTCCCTTTTCATTAGGACGCGTGAAGTTGTGTTCTCGTCCAGATCCAAACATCCTTCAAAACAACACCCACCAGTTATTTATTAAAACACTGACACAATATGACAAAGCAAATGATTCTGATGAAGCAATAATGAACAAGACGTGACCCAAGTTCATCCTACCTGCCAAGCATGGTGTTGGGTTGGGCAGTGAAGATGGATGGGTCGACCACAAAACGAGTGTTGTCTACAATCAGAGTGACTCGTTCAGCAGTCCTCAAACTGCGAGGGCCCTCCTTGACGTTTTCGCACACGTAGATCATGTCGGAGCTGTGGGTTTTGCCATGAGGGTCGCCATAGAACAGGCTGGAGGTGCATGCTTTCTGAGGCCTGGGACTCGTGGAGCGCGATGAGCAGCCTGAATCCCGTTCACGGTCTGAGGAATCAACACGGAAGTTAGACAGTAGTCAAGTGAAGCAATATACAGTTTGTGAAGTTGCAGCTTGACGTTTTAAAGTGATAGTTCATCCAAATAATAATTACTCACTCTCATGTTGTTTCAAACCTCTAAGACCTTCGTTCATCTTCGAAATACAAATTAAGATACTTTTGATGAAATCCAAGAGCTTTCTGACCCTGCATAGACAACAACGCAACTGACACGTTCAGATTCAGAAAGGTAGTAAGGACATCGCTAAAATAGTCCATTTGACATCAGTGGTTAAAATGTAAGTTTATAAAGCTATGAAAATACCTTTCTGTGTGCAAAACTAACAAATATAACACCTTTATTTAACAATTTTTTCCTCTCGTCTGTGTCAGTCTTCAAAGCAAATTCACAAAAGTATCACAATGCATGTGCGTGGTGCTGCTGGCGTTAAATTTTTGGCGTTATTGTTGTTTTCTTTGTCAGAAAGCTCTCGGATTTCATCAAACATTTCTTAATTTGTGTTCTGAAGATGAACAAAGGTCTTATGGATTTGGAACGACATGAGGATGATTTATTAATGACAGAATTTTCATTTTTTTACAAGAAAATTAAATTAATCAAATAAATTTCAAGTAAATTTGGTTCTTTGAATTTTTTCAAGTAATCTGAAAAAAAAAGAAAAAAAAAAGTACACAGTTTCTACAAAAACATAAAGCAGTACAATTTTTCCGACTATTTTTAACATCAATAATAAGATTTTTTTTTTTTTTTTGCATGCCAAATCAGCACATTATAATGATTTCTGAAGGATCATGTGACACTGAAGATGACACTGAAATAAAAAACAGTAATTTAAAATATAATAATATTTTACAACATTACTGATTTGATCAAGTACACTGATCAACTAACAAAAAAACAACAACAGACTTTTTTTTATAAATAAATAAATATTTTGTTAGTATACATATAATACAATTACTGCATATATAATATCTGTAAAGAATACATTATAGTAATTTAATACATATTATATGATGTTATATAATTATATAAATACAACAAATTAATATTACTTTACACTACCAGTCAAGTTTTTGAGATTGTTCATTTTTAATGCTTAAAGTCTGCATTTATTGCAAAATACAGCAAAAACAGTAAAAATTGAAATATTTTTACCATTAAAATATTTTAAAATGTAATGTATTTCTGTGATTTCAAAGCTGAATTTTAGCATTATTACTCTAGTCACATGATCCTTTAGAAATCATTCTAATATTTTGATTTGCTGCTTAACAAACATTTATTATTATTATTATTATTGTTGAAAAGAGCAGAGTAGATTTTTTTCAGGTTTCTCTGATAAACAAAGTTCAGAAGAACAGTATTTATCTGAAATAGAAATATTTTGTAACATTATGAACCTTTATCATCACTTTTGATCAATTTAAAGCATCCGTGCTAAATAATAGTATTAATTTCTATAACTTCTTTCTATAATAAAGAAATTATAAAATAAAAATACTGACTCCAAGCTTTTGAACGTTATAGTGTATAATGTTACAAAAGCTTTTTATTTCAGAAAAATGCTGATCTTTGGATCTTTCTGTGCATCAAAAAATCCTGAAATGTACTAAACTGTTTAAAATATTGATAATAATAATAATAAAAAGGTTTCTTGAACAGCAAATCAGCATATTAGAATAATTTTTGAAGGATCTTATGACACTGAAGACTAAAGTAATGATGCTGAAAATTTGATCACAGGAATAAATGACATTTTAAAATGTATTCAAATAGAAAGCAGTTTTTTTAAATAGTAAAAATAGTTTAAAATGTTACTGTTTTTGCTGTACTTTAGATCAAATAAATCCAGGCTTGGTGAGCAGAAGAGACTTCTTTAAAAAACATTAAAACTTACTGTTCAAAAACTTTTGACTGGTAGTGTATGCTTAGTATTAAAATAATATAAGAAATGTATTCTAAAAGATTTAACAGCATTTAAATGATACAGAATGAGCAACCCAAAGCTCACCGCTAAGGGGCTGGCGTATGGGTGAGGTGACGTTTCTGATGCAGGGGGTTAGCTGTCCTTCGCCTCTCTCGTGTGAAGGATCCCTGGAGCGATCGCCAGAGCGCCGTCTCTCCCTAGAGTGGTCCAGGGGGCCTCCTCCTCCTCCGCTGGCTCCGTGCAGGCTCATATTCACCAGCTCACTCTCTAGCTGACCTCCACGCGGCTGACCACTGCCGGGAAAAGCCAACACACAGTCAGAAACACACGTGAGCATTCGTCTAGTGAGGGAGGGCTGGTCCGAGTGCATCTCCGCAACGTGAGGAACTTGCCGAATGCCTACGATAAACTTACATGAACTCAGGGCTCTAAAAAGAGATGCTGAGTGCAGAAAGCGTGATGACAGCAAAGCGCAATTTCTCACCATTTCCTGCAAACCTGCAGCATGAAACAAAAGGACAGCAGCGCAGGTTCACTTTCAGCACAGCCTCATCTGTCAACAAGCCGCTGTATTGACCCGTGTAATCACAGATGATTCAAACTCATTTGTTTTTATTTTATTCGCCTCACGTGCCTTGCCTGTGAGAAAAAATGACTGGGGTTTAAATTTAACCTAATCCTTTCAGGCGACGACCTACATTAAAAATTCAATACTTCTTATAATTTAATTTAGAAATCCAGGACAAAAAAAAAAAAACTAAAATAAACCCACAGAGAGAAATATTCACAAATCTAGCCCTTGTCTCTTCCATTTTGTATTATAACATAAAAGCATTTTTAATAATAAAATTAAATTATATTAAAAAATAATTGTATTTATTTATTTATTTTTGTAATTTATATAGTTTTTCTTTATATTTCTGTATGGATTTAATTATTTTTTATTTCAATTTTAGTTTTACTTCTAAATTAAAATGAGAAATGTTCCCTTGAACTTAAATAACTAATGTTTCTTAATTCTTTTATTTCAAGTAACACGATAGTTAGACTTATTTACTATTACTAACTATTACAACTCTGACAGTAACAATAATAAATACATAATGCTATAAAATATAAATAAACCCTTTGTAAACCCAGACATCATTTAAAGCCTCCAGACTGCTTATGCCCAGACCAGGTGCTGTTAATTTTTTCTTGCATTAATGCTCATTCCCCAGGGGGCTGAAACAGGATCATTACAAGACAGATGCCCTTGAAGCAAGGAGACTGGAGTGTAGCTTCAGTCTACAGACCAAAGCAGAAAACACAGTTAAAAACACAGTTTTTGTGGTCTTCGCACAGAGCCTGTACGCCTTTTTCTTCCCCTGCACTGAAAAACATAAAGGGTCCACTGAAGCGTGCACGGGCAGAATATTCTGTTTGAATAAATGATGAATAGGCTGGAAATAGGGCTTGTTTTATCCCGGCAAAAGTGCTGCCCAATATGGACCCCTCGATTTATTTCGACTCTCATGACTGCACCAGCCAAAAAGCTTTGTGACCCCATTAACTAACCAGAGCGTGACCAGAGCCCACGGCACTGCCATACTCAACAGCAGCTACAAATTCAATAAGTTGTGCTGCATCTGTTTTGCAGCACGTTTTCCCACCTGATGCAGAACTTCACACAGTAAAACCCAAAACTTCTTTGCAAGTGAAAAAATGGAATGGAGTGCAAAGTCTAGTGTGACCTTTACAGTTCCTATCAGACACAGATTGGCCATTTTACAGATACTAACACTGTATTTAATCTAGAAATTTCCGACAGATGGCACCCGGTGGTGGGTCTCTAAAGAGCTACATGCTGTGTATTTG
Source organism: Labeo calbasu (assembly GCA_019740295.1). Lineage (NCBI taxonomy): Eukaryota > Metazoa > Chordata > Actinopteri > Cypriniformes > Cyprinidae > Labeo > Labeo calbasu. Next base: position 5,058 of record JAHKKF010516992.1, on the reverse strand, counting down.
ATAGGAAACAAAGGTGTTCACAGATTAAGTCTTTTGTTTTATGTATTGTTTGAATAATTATTGATAACCGTTTATTCGCAAATAAAAATAAAATGAGATGATTAACAGTTCACAAAACAATGCTTAACATAATTTAGTCAGCTAAGTAGCATAATGGCTTCAACAATATTAACAATAGTCATTATTACTGTTATTATTATAGTATCAATTAAACCATAAAAGAATATTACAAAATATTATTAACACTAATATTGGAACAATTTAAAATTGTGTATTTTATATTATATATAAAATAGTATAATGGCTTGAATAAGAAAATAGTCAAACATACAAATGATTATAAACATTGGACCAATTTAAAATGATATATAATATATAAAATATGCTCTAAAGCTTATTTCATAGAGTAAAACATGATAAATAAATAATTAAACTAAAACAATGTTGTATATAAAATAATATTACGGCTTAAATAATATTGAGAATAATATTAATTTTTACTATTATTATTATTATTATTATTGTTATAGTATTAATTAAACCATAAAAATGATTATTGCTAAATATTATTAATATTGGAACATCTTAAAAGTATATATACTATATAAATATACTCAATGCTATTTCACTGTGTAAAACATAATAAAAAAAAAAATAAATAAATAAAATGACTTATAACACAATGTAGTATATAAAATAATATAACGGCTTAAATAATACGAAGAATAATAGTTATTACCACTATTATTATTATAGTATCAATTAAACCATAAAAATGATAACTACTAAATATTATTAATACTAATATTGGAACATCTTAAAATTACACATAATATAAAATATACTCTAAATGCTATTTCATTGTGTGAAACTTAAATAATATATAAAATAAACTTAAATAAATAAATAATTGACATATAACTACTTTTAAATAAAATGTAGTATAAAAAAATAATATTTAAAAATTAATTATAAGAATTGTAGTTATTACTATCATTATTATAGTATTAATTGAACTATAAAAATGATTATTACAAAATATTAATACTAATATTGGAACAATATAAAATTATATATAACTAAACATACTCTTAATGTTATTTAATTGTGTAAAACAAACAAATAAATAAAACTTATAATACAGTGTAGTATATAAAATAATATAACTGCTTGAAATATTAATAATAATAGTTTTTAACACTATGACTATTATAGTATCAATTAAACCATAAAAATGATGATCACAAAATATTAATAATTGTAATCTTGGAACAATTTTAAATTACATATCATATATAAAATATACTCCCAATGTTATTTTATTGTGTAAAACATAATAAATAAATAATTACAATTAAACAACTTATAATACAATGTAGTATACAAAATAATATAATGGCTTAAATAATATGAAGAATAATAGTTATTATTATTATTATTATAGTATCAATCAAATGATAAAAAAATAATTGAAAAATATTATTAATACTAATATTGGAACCATTTAAAATTATAATATATAAAACATGTTCTAAATGTTATGTTATTGCGTAAAACAATAAATAAATAATTAAAATAAAACAACTTATAATACAATGTAGTATATAAATTAATATAATGGCTCAATTAATATTACTATTAATATTATTATTAGTTTATTAGTAGTAGTATCAGTTTATTATTAATAATTGTTATTATTTGTATTATTGCTATTACAAAACATTATACTAATATTGACAAAATTATAAATAATGTTAAATTATATATAAACTACCAATTTTTTATTATACTCCAAATATAATTTGTCTAAAACAGAATAATTAAAATAAAACAACAAATGGTGTAAAAAAAAATTGAATATTATTTAACACACTCTTAAATAAAAAAATAACATGTTTCAGCTGTTAAAAAAAATGTAAAACTCTATGCAAACCACTGTACTACTAACACTTCTCAGCCGCTTCCTTGCACTTGCTATCTGATTGATATTTTAGCTGCCAAGATTCAAGCCATTAATGCAATGGTGAAACCTGAACTTGAGCTGCACCCTTTAAGTACCATCTGAGCAGTCTGATGACTCCCTAAGCAGCTCACAGAAATTCATTCAGCACACAGGACGGCCTCATTCAGCTTCAGAGTACAGATCATTTCTCAGATCCACATGCACGACTCCTATATATAATTACAAATCAAGATCATGTTTTGCTTCTCTATTGCATCAGCCCAGAAATGTGCCAGGCAGAAGTAGCCCACAACGAATTGAAACGACGGCATGTCTGTGGTGTCTCCGGACCCCTCAGGGGACAAGATCAGATTCTTGACAAGGGGACAAGACGATCAGTCCTTCTGAATATCAACCAGCACGAAAAAAAGAAGACAAAAACACAAGTGCATTTTTGACTTGACTTTTGTTTCCAAGTAACTATACGGGCTCACAATCCGTTCTGTTACTTACAGAGAAAGTAGCATCAATAATTCAGCACACTGCTGACACCGCTCCTCTAATGTTAAACAGCAAGACAATGCGTACCTGAAGCGCACTGCCTGCAGATACGCGTTCAAATGACGCATACAACTCATTTCTAAACGATAGAATATTTAATGAGGGAACTGAATCGGTAATAAAACTTATTAAGCGTTTTCTTATATTCTCAGGACTTTCTTAAGCCAAACATCCCTCTTTCAAGACTCATTCACACAGTGAAGCGCGTGTACGTACCCGCCTGTCTTTAAAACAAAGCAGCAGGGCAGCAGCTGATGAATGAACGCACAAAGGACGCGCGCTCCTTCGCACAACGAGGGCTTGCCAGGCGACTTAGCAGCATCCTCGGGCATTACTTTCAAACTTCAGCATAATGCGAGCACTCCGGTGTAACTTGTTCGCTGCGAAGACAGCCTCCAAATGCTGCTGTTTGGTAAGAAAGGACGCCCTCAGGTAGCATCGGCGCGACACACTGTAGGACGGTAGCATAGTAACCTGACGGAGACGCACGCCCGAGCATGAATGGCTGGCCGCGTTTTCCGCTACTGTGGCACGCGGAGGCTGCCTCGATGACGTAGGCCGACCCTTATAACATCTCCTGATACTGTAGATTCGCTCATGCACGATAACACAATAGGCTGATGAAAGAGACGGCGTGATGGGAAGGAGCGCGGCACTCATGCCGATGGTAAAATGAACTCGGTGAACCTCCCCGCAACCGAGTGTTAAAAGCGTTATACAAGACTTCTTAGAATGACCTTCTATTCCAAATATAGTATAAAGCTAATGTAAAGGTAAAGAAAAGAGAGTGTTGTAATGCGCAATCTGCCGTGAATTTAAATCAATCGATGTGTTTGTTTGACATCAGCGCTGTCATTTTATAACCTTTAACGTTACCTGTCCTTGACCACAAAATGTGTGCTTGTGACGGACTAGATAATTAAATAATATAAGAAAATGATGAAAAATGTACTGAAAAGCATGTCTTAAGATGTGCTTTTTTACCCTTCCTTTCACTCATAAACAAAGCTTTTATGACCATTGTTTCCGACTACATACTGACAAGCTGTTAATTTCTTAATGGCCAGCAGGTGGCGCTGACACACAAAGGCGAACAGGTTGTACATTTACGGAGGACCAAACCTGAAGAAAGATTTTATTTATTTATTATTTTATTTATATATTCCCATGTGCATATATTTCCAGATTTATTTATTCACTTAGATAAATATATAGATAGATAGATAGATAGATAGAGATAGATAGATAGAAAATAAATAAAGGAATAAATGATTTGATCAAACAAATATTATTCATTTGTAAAAAAAAAATAATAATCTTGAATTTTTTTATTAACTTTATTATTTTCTGCATTTGATTTACATTTTTACATTTTCCATGCGTTTATTTAATTTTATATTTATTTATTCCCATGTGTATTTATTTCCAGATTTATTTATTCGTTTAGATAGATAGACAAACAGATAGATAAAAGAGACAGATAGATAAAAGGAAAATAAATAATAAATATCTTTTTTTTTATATTTATGCATTTATTTATTTTTATATTTATTTATTTCCATGAGTATTTATTTCCAGATTTATTTATTTGTTTAGATAGATAGACAGACAGACAGATAGACAGACAGATAGATAAAAGGAAAATAAATAATAAATATCTTTTTTTTATATTTATGCATTTATTTATGTTTATATTTATTTATTCCCATGTGTATTTATTTCTAGATTTATTTATTAATTCGATAGATAGATAGATTTATTTTTACATTTTTATTTTTGACTTTTATTTACTTATTCTTTAATTTATATTTTAAATTATTTTATATTAATTTATGCATTCATTTATTTTTATATTTATGCATTTATTTATTTTTATATTTATTTATCCCCATGTGGCCATCATACATTACACGACTTAGGATCATACACTACCAGACTTTCAAGTTGTTCCAATCACAACAAACTCATGCAGAACCGTGTGCCTTGTTGCTAAGAGAAGATTGACAAATAAAAACAACATGTATTCTGAAATAGGCTGAAAATATCAAACACGTTTGATATCCTCCGACTGGATGGAATCAGAGTCTGAAGCTAAAAAACAGGAGTCTGTGACCATCATACATTACATGATTTTCTATTGTGTAGACAAATCTGCAGACTGGCTCTGACTTTCGGCATCTAGCATTAACTTCTCCAGACTGTAAATCAGTAAAAAAAAAAAAATAAAAGGGGGCAAAAAAATCACAAAGTGTATTCCAGGCTTAAACTGAGGGTTCATTCAGATGCTCATAAATGGCCTTATCATGTGGCCATATTTAATTTGAAAGCTAGGCTGTGAGGGATAGAAGTACAATGCATTTAATAACACTTCTTAATTATGAACACACTGGTTTGTAGTGTAAACAGTTTTACTGTTTACTGCATGTTGTTAATCTTCTCGTTATTTCCCTGTAGCACCTAATGAACCGGACGTCTCACCCATAGGCTCACTTCTGTGTTGAAGAATGAGGTGGATAGAAATCTGTATACATACCAAAACAACCAGCTCAATTCAT
>JAHKKF010516991.1:0-10412 GCA_019740295.1 Labeo calbasu | reverse complement strand
AAGGGTGCCAATATTAGTGGAGGGCACTGTACTTCTTTTTGGTAAGGGAAATGCAGGAGTATTGTTGCCCTATCTCCACAAACATTTGCTCCATTGTAAAATTCCACCTAGCAGGACTGATACCATTGTTTCTCTTTCATTTCGGCATGCCTGAAAGCTTGTACAAAGGCACTTATGTGCTCATATTAGCCACTGTCACAGATCTGATGGAACAGAAAAATTAAGCACGGTGGCTCAGTGGGTAGAGTCCCGGCTAAGCCAGGCCATTTCTGTGTGAACTGGACAAAGTAAACTAGCTTTATTGAGTGAGAGAGTGCATCCCAGCACTGGGGTTGCACGTTCATCCGGCGTAAAACATGTCAGGGAGCTCTCTCCATGAGCTGGTGAATTGAATCAGGTGTGTTAAATAAGGGACACATATAAAATGTGTGGAGTGGTGGGTCCCCAGGACCAGGATTGGAAGCCACTGTGCTAGAGTATTCCTCAAGCATGTGAGTTTTCTATTAATTTCTTAGCTGTACTTCCATAAATGGTGCCTCTTGTCACATTTAATGAATACCTGAGCGTGCTGAAAATTAGCATGTTTGCATTCGATTCTGAGTGAGATCTATAGAGTACTGCATCTATAGAGTACTGCATTCCTAACACTAAAGCTCCTCAGGCAGTCTCACACACCGTCAAGGCACCCACAGTCTTATCTAAGTCACAGTTATCACAGTTATCACGGTCTAATGTATGTATATAATTATATGTATGCCATTTTTGTTGTGACTTGCTTTTTTATTTTAGTTTGGGATGTATCCAGTTCCTGTTTAGTGTTTGATTTGGATTTCAATTTGTTTGGATTAAATGACTGTGGCAAGGGTGGGATGGGAGTCAGGAGAAGTCTGATTGAAGTAACCTAAATGGAAAAACAGAACAAAAGCTGCTGACTGACCAGGAAGAGGCTAGAGGGCTAACTACAGAGACACCTATTATTGTGATATGGCTGTCAAGTTGATTATCTGTTTCTGAGTTTCTGCTTTTTGACTATGTGTGTGTTTCATCGGGTAATGAAAAGTTCTACACATTCTTGTGGTCTTCTCACCCACTTGAACTCAAGTCAAACAAGAAATACATCATGCAAGTAAACAAGTGGTCAAGTGCAAAAACCGCAAGTGTTGGTATTTGGACAGGCCCATTAACTGTAGCTGTTTGAACCATGTGTGAATTACTTGCCAGTGTGGTAAGTGGGACGTAAGTTTGTGCGTTTCCAGTAATAGCAAATAATTCCAATGTAAATGTCATAGCTTTTCAGTGGCAAAAACAATTTTATTTAGAAAGTCTTGGAGCAGTGCTGACAAGTTTCTTAGCCCATGTATTATGTGGTCTAAGGCTGAAAGTAGCCTAATGTTAGCAAGGAAAAAAATTAAGAAAAAGTTCATTTTAGTTTATTTAATTATTTGTAGTTTTAGTTTCAGCTAATGATAATAACCACTACAAACCTGTAACTGCTTCATAGCCTTGCAGAAATACAGTAGTCAACATCTGAGGTGGATCAAAAAAGTCCACCACAAGAACGGGTATTGTTTTGGTTTTTAAGACAACTTTGATGAAAGGTTTTGATCCACTTTAAATGTTGACTATACTGTAGACCCCTTTGGAATGTCTGACAATTAGAATCAACCATTCATGAGTGCCTCATACATATTCATAATCCCCCTTATGAAAAAAAAAAGTTTATTCAAGTGTGCTATTAGTATACTTTTAAAAATAGGAAAGTATACTTTTAGTCTGCTTTTTATGTACTTCTGAGAAATGTGCTTAAAATGACATTTAAGTATACTTGTCTTATACTTTGAAAAAGTCTAAATATATTTGAGCAATATTGTTCTCTAAGAATCCATGTTTTCATTGTTACATGGTAGGGTTTTACCCACATTCAAGTGTTTATAAAAAAGAATGTATAAAGCTAGAATAAAATGTTTTTGTTTAGATACCCTGTTCTTTCTTTTGATATTTTGTATGTTCAGATATTCATATAACAAAATATATACAAATTATTACCTAATGTTTCAGCCTAAACTTAAACTTTATGTAATTCAATTACATACACATTTTCCATGCATTTAGATTATATAGTTTTAATTTAAACAAATCAATTAAGGCTGATTCTTGTGTTTCTTTTTCCTTCAGTGACTCTGCTTGTAAACAGGAGGTGTTCATCATTATTGGTCAATCATGACATAATGATCTCCTTAACTCCAACACTGTGTCAATGCTACTTGAACACTCTGTAGTGTGGAAACACATGAACACTGAGCAGGGTTTGTTTAACACTGGAAACTATTACATAAACTTTACCTGTTTCATTCACGTATGACTGATGCATTTGAATCACATTAAGTTTAATTGATTTGTTTAAATGAAAACTATGTAATCTATGATGCATAAAGTATGATGTAAAGTTCACTTAAAGAAAACTTACAAGTATATTTGCAGTTTAAAACTACTAAACTGGTAGTTTACTGAGACTATACTTCAAAGTGTACTAAAAATGCTACAAGTATTTAATTAGTAAACTATCAAGTTCACTTTTAGTATAGTTGCAGTACAAACTAAAATGTAGATGAAAACTAGCTGTGTACTCAGTTTATTACTGTTCAGTGTTGGGCAGTATTACTTTGTAAGGCGTTACTGTAATTTGATTTTTTTTTTTTTTTTTTTTTTTTAACTGAGTAATTTAACGCGTTATAATTTCCAAATGAGTAATTAGAGTATAGTTACAAGCTTGCATTCCCGCTGCGTTACATCATTGCCGACAGAATGTGTTTTATCATCTAGATTGTAAAAAGGGTTTTTGCTAGCACACGCCACGTCCTCTGAGACTACTTTGACTGGTCAGTGGATGTGAGGCGGATACTACAAATGAAAACAAAGTCAGCAAAGTTTCTGTAGCTGGAAATACAATCATTATTTTGAGTTTATTTCTGTCAAAGGCAAGAACATTATCGTGCGTTGTTAATTAGAGAGAAAGAAAACCTTATCAACCGTTAAAAACTCCAATTTTAATCACATGAAAAGGCAGCACGGCACATTAAAACTTCTTGAGAACGTACCGGGTGCGGAGGGCAACGCATCAACTTCTATTGTTTTCACATGAGTCTCTGCCCGCCCGCGCCCGCACCCGCACTCGCCCTCCAAGTCTTGCCCCGCGCGGCTCTCTGTTGCGTCGCGTCCAGCGGGAGATCGTGTCTCTAATCCACTGGCACTGGACTCCACGCAACAGAGTACAGCGCGGGACAAGACCTGATGGGCGAGTGCGGGTGCGGGCGGGCAGAGACTCATGTGTGTGCGTGAAGCAATAGAAAAAATGATTTGCGGGACTCCCGTAAAATAGAAATATCTAAACATAAAACATCTAAAACAAATGAATTGCTATTTATGTATTGCACAGAAGCAACAAGAACAACTAATATAAAGCAAAAACGATTAACACGCATAAGCACAGGCAGAGTTTCTATTTATAACACGTGTTTGCAGCATTAAACAATGTTGATTTCTTGAAAGGAATGCAATGGACAATCAGAGAATCCACTCTGCAACCATACACGCAGCAGCCTATTGCTTTAATAACAGTGAATGTTGATGCTCTAATAACAAATATTTTATCGGGAGCGTTTATGCTGGGATGTTAGGCAACATAAAAACTTAATATTTCACGTAAATTTTGTGGATGTACAGAAAAAAAGTGATGTAACTAGTAATGTAACTAATTACTTTTGAAATAAAGTAACCAGAACAGTAATTTGATTACTTTTAAAAGGAATGAGCAGTAAATTACTTTACTACTTACAGTAGATTACTTTTTCACAGTAACTTGCCCAACACTGTTACTGTTATACTTAAAGTATACTTAAATGTATACTTTTATATACTAGCCAGTTTAGTCCCAAGGAGTACACTTACAAGTATACTGCTAGTACACTGACATTTGTATACTTACTACATAAAGTATGCTTAATAATATACTTGAACTTAAGTATATTTAATGAAATTAACTTGAAGTATACTTCTTTTTGGTAAGGGTCTGAACATGAGGTGAGGTTGGAGTCTGAGCAGTGCTGAATTTATTCGTATACTGCAGTATCTCATTATGACTACTAGATGACAGTGTTTCACCTAAAGATTGTACCTGTTGACATCATGGAGACGATCATGGCCTCAATCTTAAGCACATGCAAATCTGTGAAGTAAATTTGGGAATTCTCGGAGCATGTGTGTGAAAATGCTGGAGTATGTGACAGGCACGTGGGGTTTCTCTTCATTTCATAGTTGTACTTTCATAAAGTGTGCCTTGTCACATTTAACAAATACCTGAGCGTGCTGAAAATTAGCATGTTTGCATTTGTTTGTGAGAGAGATCTATAGAGTACTGCTATTGTAACAGCGGCACACATTAAAGCTCCTCAGCCAGTCTGGACTGGTTCTAAGAACAGCACCAGGTCCTGATGGATTCCTCGCTGAGTTTTACAAACACTTTTGGTCCACTTTATCACCACTCTTCATCAGAATGTTAAGTGAGTCACAACAAAAATTAAAACTCCCAGCTAATGTGAATACAGCCAAAATTTCACGTCTTCTTAAACCCAATTATACCAGGAGCCCTGACAGCCTGGTGGAAATTTTATCAAATCGCAAATCCCCTCTTGCACTAAATACACCCCCATTTGGAGTAACCCAGATTGTACAGTTAATAAAAAGCCACTTAATTTACGCACATGGGCAGAAAAGGGCATCACACAACTCCAACACATCTTTCAAAGTAATAATCTTGCCTTACTTTCATACTTTGTCCAGAAATATGGCATCAGGAGTAATCGATTTTTTTTTTTTTTTTTTTTTTGGAATATGTACAAATTAAATTAACTATCCAATTAAAAATCAACATTTGGACCATTAAGACCTTTCAACTTCAATCTCAGAGTAAATTAATATATCATTCTTAAAAAAAAAACTACTATTATTCAGAATATACAGAATAATATTAAAATCAGTCAACACATTAAGTTTACCACATGCTAAATGTGGCCCTGGACCACAAAACAAGTCATAAGATTTATACATCATATGAAATCTGAATAAATAAGCTTTCCATTAGTGTATGGTTTGTTAGAATAGGACAATATTTGGTTGAGATACAACTATTTTTAAAATCTGGAATCTGAGGGTGCAAAAAATCAAAATATTAAGAAAATCGCCTTGAAGTTTGACTTAGCAATGCATATTACAATCAAAAATTAAGTTTTGATATATTTACGGTAGGAAATTTACAAAACATATTCATGGAACATGATCTTTATTTAATACCGTAATGATTTTTGGCATAAAAGAAAAAAAAAAAAGATAATTTTGACCCATACAATCTATTGCTACAAATATACCTGTGCTACTTATGACTGGTTTTGTGTTCCAGGGTCACAAATGGGAATCAGTCTACTTTATGACAAATAATGCCAACCTGCAACTTATACAATATAAGGTACTTCGTAGATTTCACTTAACCGGATAGAAATTGTTTAAAATGGGATTCACTTCAGAAACATGCTCACATTGCACCCAAAATAACCCAGACACGTATGTTCACGTGTCAGACCCCTTGCACTGTTCTGTGTTGGTTTTGCCCTTGTCACACCCCCGTTGGACAGTTATGTTGGTTTCTCCCTTGTGTCCTTATATGGTTTTCCTGTTCCGTTTCTTGTTAAGTCTTTATTGGTTAATTACCCACACCTGTCCCAGTATTGTTTGCACCCCTTTATAAGTTGTTTTCAGTTCAGTGTTTGTTGTTGGACCTTGTTGTAAGTTTGGTGTGTGTTGTCCTGCTGTTCCTGTTTACCCTGGTTTTTGGATTATATTAAAGACTGTTTACTACATTTTGTCTTTGTTTGTCTCTGTCTGACACAACTGTGACAACACCCTTTTGTATTGTATCCCAATTAAAATTTTTTGGGAAAAGGTCATTAAATCACTATCCGTCACTATGCAGCAAAAAGTAAGTAACCATACCAGTATGACTTTGACATTTTGGTTATGACTTCTGGTAAGAATTTTGGAATATGGGCATTTGTGGGCGTTTGTTTATGACTCTCACCACAGAATTTCAGTCAGGATGAGGTCTGGGCATTAACTGGGCTTGGTTTTCACCAAATATGGCGCTATGCATTATGGCCAAACATCTCCACTTCAGTCTAGTCTGTTCAAAGGACATTCTCTACAAGTCTTATGGTTTGTTTAGATGCAACTTTTTTTTTTTTTTTTTAGAAGGTGATTTATTCCAGCAAGCCTTCCAAACATGCCATTTTTCTATTTTTTCTAGTTGTACTGTCATGANCATTATGGCCAAACATCTCCACTTCAGTCTAGTCTGTTCAAAGGACATTCTCTACAAGTCTTATGGTTTGTTTAGATGCAACTTTTTTTTTTTTTTTTAGAAGGTGATTTATTCCAGCAAGCCTTCCAAACATGCCATTTTTCTATTTTTTCTAGTTGTACTGTCATGAACTTTATCACTAACATGTTAACTGAGGCCTGTAGAGTCTGCGGTGAAGTCCTTGGGTTGTCTGCCATGTCTCTGAGCGCTACACGGTCCGATCTTGGGGAGAATTTGCTGGGACACCTACTCCTAGAAAGATTGGTGTCCGTTTTGAATGTCTTCCACTTGTGAACAAACTTCCTCACTGTGGAATGATGGATTTTAAATTGCTTGGAAATGGCTGTAATACTCTTCCCAGTCTGATGACAGCAACAATTGCTTCTATAAGATCATTACTAATGTCTTACCTCCTTGGGATTGTGTTAACACACACCTGAAGGCTCCAGATCAGAAACCTGCCAAAACTTCCGCTTTTATGGAGGTGCTCACACTTGCTGATGATCTGTTAATAAAAGGCATTTGATATGTGAAAAGGGCAGACTCTCTCACGGTATGTTGTAGCCACGGAGGGATCAGCCGCAAACCCCAATAATTATTAAATATTTATTAATTTATAAATTATTACTATTATTAAAAGTTTTATTATTATTACATGGCCTTTTCATTGTCCTTCACCCTTTCCTAGTCTTAATTAATTCATTATTATTATTATAAGTGGGGAACCGTCAGTAGGGAACCCAACTTATTGTAAAAATTATATTTCCTTTTTTTTTTTTTTTGTTAAACATAGTATTTTTTAAATGTAATATAATAATATAAAAATACCATTTGATTTGTATGCTTCCCCCCACCCCTAGATACAATGACACAAAATCAGTATGTTTGTTCATCCAAGTGATTCTGTATATGGCACATGTAAATATTGTCACATTCTTTACTTAGCCATTGTTTCTTTTTTCCTTATGTTATATGTTGGGTCCAAGGGATTCTGTATTTGGCAGATGCAAACATTGGCTATGTTCACACTGTCAGTTTTTGGAATTGACAACCGCATTTACTGCATTTGCAGGTGTGAGTCTCGAAATGTCCCGTTCACACAGCAGCTTACAGTCGCTTTTCGAATACTGTCTGTATAAATGTGCAACAGGAGTCAAGCTCATATTTCCTACAAGTATCCATAACAACACAGACCAAAGCAATATCAGAGATGGCGACATCCGTAAAACTTAAAGTATTACCAGTTCCTGACATGACATAAGTCCAATCTAGCCGTGAGTTCATCCATCAAATCATCATTAACCGACAGCAGCTTTTATATTTGAGTGGAGAGCAGAGCATTTGAGCCATGCACAGAACACGCAACTGACAGGAGGGAGCAGCTCCAGTAGAGACTGGATATAAAACTTTCAGATGACACACAGCTCATTTCTCCATCTGAAACCACAAATTAAGGCACGCAGCACACGGTAGACGTGCATTTGTGCGGCAGAGTGGCTCTCCAACACTGAATGACATGTCAGACAACTTGTCCAGTCCTGTTTCGTTTACACACAGTGCGGGTGTTCCAAGAATACAGTTGTGAGTCCTAAAAATTTACGGGTGTGAGTTCGGTTATAGAATACGGTCGTCACACTCGTAAATAACCGTACTGTGTGTGAATGTAACCATTAAGGACTCAAATATTGACAACCGTATTCTGCTGCTGTGTGAACGTGACCATTGTAACATTCTTTACATGCATAAAAAAAAGAACATACACTCAGATTCTCACACACAACTGAGATGCGCACAATCCCAAGCCCCCCCCCCTAAAATTACACCGTCTTTATCACACAAAAACATTCCACAGATATAACTGTAAACACTCTAACCACCAAAAATGTCTGCTGACGCCCACATAACCACCCACAGATCTCCCAAACAGATACACACACACATACATACAGCGCATTCTTGCTTTTTGCTTCTTGTTTCTTTTTTCTCACATAACTGACATCTCTCTGGTCTTTTCTTATTTTGTGTCTGTTTACATTTCTCCTCTGATGATAAATTAGCAAGAGTGTCTGTGTTCATTGGAGTCACTTTTTTTAGACTTCGACTTTTTAAACTAAAAAGTAGTCTTACGTAGCCAGACCTTCAGACTGACATACTCACATATGGAAAGATTTGTACTACTTCTTTTTCTGTCTTATTGGTGGTTAACATTCTTCTTTTTGATATCTTCTAGATATACATTTATCTTCTCTCCTGAATTTCTTCCTTTTCCTAGTTGTATTAAGTGTGTCTATGCCTATATGCCTTAATTAATCTTTCCATTAATTATTCCAATAAAGTTTAAAGATTTGTACTGCCCACTATCTCTGGGTTTTCTCTCTTTATACTTTCTAGTGAACAGACTCTTAATGTGACACTTCATATAGGAAGCAACTCACAAATAACTTGACTCTCAATTGATTTCAGTAGAGTTTGACATTAGCAATTTGCTAAGCTAATAGCATGATCCAAAAATAAGCGTCAACTACCATTCACTGAATACTTATGTTTAGCAATGGTGCATTAAATTGATCAAATTGACATGTATAATGTTATCACTACATTTAATTTTGAATAAATACAAAGTTCTGCCAAGAAACTCTAGATGGTGCAGGCTCTAACTCAGTCTGATTTAATCACATGGCACAGCTGATTGGTTTCTTAAGGTGAGTGGATATTGTGTGCCTTGCGCTTCGTTGCAGTTTGCTGATTTTTGTAAAATAATTTCTGTTTTTGCTTTTCAAAAAAGACTAGAGTGGTACTTATAATAAGTAATAAGTAACTGATAATAAATAATAATAATGATAATAAATAATCAAAATTTTTTTAAAATCATATGGGGGGATCTCTCCTCAACCACTACTAGTGTGCAGCATCCACGGGATGATGCGACACCAGCCACAGGACAACGGCGCCAGTGCGCTCACCACACACCACACACAATTGTAATTGTAATTAGTTACAGTTACTGAGAAAAAAAATGTGTAATTAAATTACAGTTACTTTTGAAAAATGCCAGTGATTACAAAGGAATTACATCTGAATTTTTTCACACGCCCACTTACAGATGACTTTAATTGCTCTAAAATGAGACACCAATGTTTCAGGAGTTTAGGACACAGAGTAGGACACATGCTTATTTGATAACTGTTTTATTTCCTATTTGGGTTTCTGCATAAACTTTATTTTTTTAAGTTTGTTTCCCAGCTCTTTCCTGTCATCTCTCTACTGTCCTATCACCATAAAAAGGTGTCGCACATAGATTACACCATGATTATGCATTCTTATTATATTCTCTGATGAAATTAATAAAACGGGAGTGTGTCCATCTCACACACGTAGAATCCAATCTCGGCAGTCATCTTAACCATCGAATTCCAGCAACAAAAAATAGACACACTGATTTTTTTATCTGGTGCTGTTTTGTGGTGTTGGTAAATTCACCACTTAATTTTGAGTTAAAATATGTTGTGGTAACTTGTGTTACTGAGATTGTAACGAGTAATAATATTACCCAAGTTTCATTAGTAATGCGTTATATTACTGCGTTACAGCAAAAAGTAATATACTGTAATATTATTACTTTTGTAATGCGTTACTCCCAACACTGCTTGTTTTGGAAAGACAGAAGATGTGTAATAGCGCCCCCTACAAACCACGTCCGTGTCCAAATACATCACATTCATTCAATTTGAAACAGGAAGAAGCATCGATAAGAAGATTATTCGTATTGTTTGTTAACCGCTAAAAAAGTAGTTGTTTGCCGTGTGGGTAAGTAAAAAATATATCTTTAGTCTTTACCATAACTAAAAACATTGACAGCTTTTAAGAATGTGTGCGTTGTTATGTTCATGCACATAAACAACAGTTCGGTACGCCTAGTATGTGTTTTAAACTTCACACAGACACATAATTACTTAGCTAAAAACAAATTTACATATATTTATATATGCTATATGTGTGCGTG
>JAHKKF010516986.1:0-22293 GCA_019740295.1 Labeo calbasu | reverse complement strand
CACGCACCTGATGGCATTTACCGCTGATTACAGAACCGGCTTTACTGACAAAACGCGCAAGCATTTCGGCCGATACGTTTCGGTGCATCCCTACTAATTTGCATATATTTCCAGAAATCTGAACACTGGATAAAGCCAGGTTTAAGATTTTGTTATTCGATGACATATTTTGAATTTTAATGTTTTATAAATATATAAATGTATAAAAATTATTTTATTTATGAATTTTTTTATTTAAAGTATTTTTTTTTTTTTTTTTTTTACAGAGGGGATTTTGAGAAATCTCCACTATTACGTCATGAATCAGAACACTGTCATCAGCCAGAAAAAAAAAACAACTTTCACCACATTTTTAGGGATCAAATGTTGTATAAAAATCAGGCAAATTAAATATAAACAAACCTCTCTGTAAAAACCTAAAAAAATATAAATAGTAATAAACCTGTAAAGTAAAATTTCTGTCTCAGTGCATGAGGAGAAAAACTAATTGAGTAAATGGTCTTTAAAAATATGTATTTTAACTGAAATAAACATAAGCAAATAGATAAACATTTAGAAGTCTGTTATGGATGTTTTCTTTACGCTAGTCTGACACATTATGAAAAGTCAAATTTGTAAATTAACCAATGCATGAAAAACCAAATGTGATCCTGGACCACAAAACATAAGCAGCACGGGTATATTTGTAGCAATAGCTAAAAATACATTGTATGGGTCAAAATTATCGTTTTTTCTTTTATGCCAAAATTCATTAGGATATTAAGTAAAGATCATGTTCTATTAAGATATTTTGTAAATGTTCTACCATAAATATATCAAAACTTAATTTTTGATTAGTAATATGCATTGCTAAGATTTTCTCAATATTTAGATTTTTTTTTTTGTACCCTCAAATTCCAGATTTTCAAACAGTTGTATCTCGAACAAATATTGTCTATCCTAACAAACCATACATCAATGGAAAGTTTATTTAAAATAATTTCAGCTTTCAAATGATGTATAAATTTTGACCCTTATGACTGGTTTTGTGGTCCAGGGTCACAAATGTTTTAGGTTAATAATTTAAAAGCATAAAGTAGTCAATAATAATTCAAAAATACCAAACAGAGTTTTATCCAACAGAGAAGAACACAACACAAACTTCAAAACCAGCTTTTTCAGCATGGTGAGGAACACCTGGCCATCGTCTGCCCCAGGGTGGAACACAAATATTCACAACAGAGAGAGTTCTGCATGTACAGACAATCCGACTGTCTTTTAACATGCACCAAATATGGGTTCACACACTAGCTGAGGATATTCAACTTCCAGAAGGTGGTTTTCGCAGCGAACCAGAACCATTTTGGCTCCCTAAAGAACATTTATAAATCTAAAGAACATTTTTTCACTATAATGAACTTTATGTGCAATAGAAAGTTTCCAAGAATGTTCTTTATAAACCTACTGACTACAGGAGTGATACCATGTAGTATTGAAGCAATGCATCTTTGATTTAAATACTTACAGGAAAAGTTATGCCATTACTTATGCATTCATATGTTGTTTCGAACCCATTTAACATAATTTCTTCCATGGAAAACAAAAAGAAAATTGCACTTACTGCTCTTTTCCACATCCTTGTAGGAGTGTTCAAGCGTCAAAAGGTAACATAAAATTGGACTGAATTAGTGAGTGAACTAAATCATTGAGCATTCCCATAAAACGTATACCTTTAAAGGGCTAATTCACTAAAAACGAATATTCTCTCATCATTTGCACACCCTCACGTCGTTTAAAACCCTTTTGACTTTCATTCATTATATAAACACAAAAGCTATTTTTAATGATACCCTAAGAGGTTTCTGTCCCTCCACTCATAGTCAAGGCAACCAAAACTTAAAGGATTCAAAAAGGTTATAAATCTGTTCATCACATTAAGCAATCGTATCTCTTCACAAGACTTGAATCAAAGCACTCGATGCATGTGGATTCATTTTACAACGCCTTTAAGTTTTGCCTACCTAGTCTTTCAATGGAGGCACGAATTCTATAAAACCACTCAGGTTTTTTAAAAAATATCTTCATTTGTGTTTGAAGATGAACCAAAGTCTTGGTTTGGAACAACATAAGTATAAGTAAATGATGACCTTTTAAATGATAGCTTCTCCCAAATGCATGAGTGTAGATCAACCAATTCACTGGAAAGATCAGACTCAGAATGATTCATACCCAAATCAGACGTATCTACTTCTCTCATGAACCCGCCAAGGAGTTCAAACCTCGAGACTTTCAGAGTTTTGTATGGCTTAAAAAATCATATGCATATTTAATGTTGCTTCTACATCATTTTCAAAGCTTGAAAACCTCAGACAGTAAAATCCTTGCGCTATTTGTGTTCCACGGAAGAAAATATTAAAGCTTCAGAGAGTAAATAATGAAAACAACCTCCTTTTTTTGGCAGAACTCTTCCTTAACTAAAGGTTTCTCCAGTGGTATTGTTTCACTGTGTGCACAGCAAGCTACTTTGGATAAGCTCATCTGCGAATTGAAAATCAGTCCTAAAGGAATATCCCAGCAGTAAAAACCTCTCTGCGAAGTAATGAAATCCCAGACAAACATTACATGTTTTCACACTAAAGATCAGATGCTGCTTTAACTATCCAGGCACTTTTACTGCAATACAGTCCCACTGTGAGGGAAAGTTGTTCTCATAGACAAGACTGCACCAGCATGTTGTGTCAACTGCTGTTACAACACAGTCAGCACATTTTATAATGAGCCAAAGCTGACACAAATATCTTATGTACTATAAAGTTCAAGGATATCAGATTTGTAGGTGTTAAACCTCCAAGTTTACGAGTTGTAAGCGATTCTACAGTTTGAATGATAAACATGCCACACCAAAGTTTTCATAAACAATAATTGTAAGACAGCATGTATACGTAGGCTAAGCGAAAACGCTAACATATATCTTGGTTTAGAGTTTAATCCAAGAATATTTCTACAGTGATAAGTCAAACTCGCCGCTCAAGAGTTTCACAGGATCTTGAGCTCGAGTTACAGTTTGAAACATTATATCTCCTCAAAACAAGCTGTGCGTTTACTTACAACGATATGAAAGCACAAACGCGTGTTATATGCAAACAACTATACAAAGTCGTCCACCAGTAACCTCTGACGCCTCAACAAACAGCCCCTTTTGTTTCCGATCATCTGCCGTGTTTTTGTTCACTTACCCGGTTTTTCGGCGAGCAAGAGCGGGTGAATTGAATATAAGAGAATCAGTCCATTCAGTAATGTGTGTCCAGACATCTCCACTTAAAACCGCTGCGAATGAGAGTAAAACGCGAGGGCACATTGGAGAAGCCTCACGGGAGCATGTTTACCGGGAGAAACTCGTGTACGTGTGTCCGTGTGGAACCCCAAACGCCTTGAATGAACTCTTCCGTGTTTCTCTCCCACAGGCGGCACCAAGCGGTTACTAGACCAGTCTGACGGGTCTGGCTTGTATCAGGCTATTAGTATAGTAACCTAGTATGGATACTGAGTAAGGTATGTCTACAAAGTGATACATAAACGGGTTTTCTCCAACTTAAGGCACTTTTATGTCTCAATACTCGATTTTTTTATTAAACATTATTTAAATAATACTTTCTGAACAGCAAGGTTTTTAATGTTTTTTAAAGAGTCTCTTCTGCCCACCAAGCCTGCGTTTTTTATCCAAAATATTTCTACTATTTAAAATAACTGCTTTCTATTTAAATATATATTTTAAAATGTAATTTATTCCTTCAGTGTCACATTATCATTCAGAAATCATTCTAATATGCTGATTTGCTGTTCAAAAACATTTATTATTATTATTATTATTATTATTATCATCATCAATATTTAAAACAGTTGAGTACATTTTTTTCAGGACTCTTTGAAGAAAAGAAAGATTCATGGATCAGCATTTATCTAAAATAAAAAGCTTTTGTAATATTATACAATATACCATTCAAAAGTTTGGGGTCAGTATATTTTTTCTTTTTTGGGGTGGAAAGAAATTACAAAAATTAATACTTTTATTTAGCAAGGATGCTTTAAATCGATCAAAAGTGACGATAAAGGCATTTATAATGTTACAAAAGATTTGTATTTTAGATTTTCTTCTGAACTTTCTATTCATCAAAGAAACCTGAAAAAATTCTACTCAGCTGTTTTCAGAGTAAATATAATTATAAATGTTTTTTGAGCAGCCAATCAAAATATTAGAATGATTTCTGAAGGATCATGTGACTGGAGTAGTGATGCTAAAATTTCAGCTTTGAAATCACAGGAGTAAATTACATTTTAAAATATATTTAAATAGAAAACAGTTATTTTAAATAGTAAAATATTTCAAAATTGTACTGTTTTTGACGTACTTTGGATGAAATAAATCCAGGCTTGGTAAGCAGAAGAGACTTCTTTAAAAAAAAAAACATAAAAAATCTTACTGTTCAAAAACTTTTGACTGATAGTGTATATTTATAATATTAGTATAATAATACCAATAACATTTAAATGTATTATAAAATAATAATATAAGTATGATAATGATTTTATTATTTTATCACATTTATTTTGAATAATGATCATTTATGTATTATTTTTGCTCATTTTCAAATGTTTAGTTTCACCCTTGTCCCCCTGACCCAGAATTTTAATTGTAAAATATGGAATTTACAATTCATTTTACATTTTAAAAAAATATCTAAACTATAAGAAATATTACATTCAATATTTATACATTCTGACGTAATTTCCACCACAACCAACAATTCAAATATTAGTGTACTTATACTAAAAAGAAAGTGCATACTTGAGATGAGACATGCTATATGTTATGGATATGGAATATGATATGGAAAATGATACTTAAAATGATAGCTATAAACTTAGCCTTAGCAGGACAAAATGCTTTTTTCTTTAGAAAATTAAAAAAAAATGTCATTTGCACCACAGAATGAATGATAATTTTAAATATGGTGAAGACATAGTTCAATGAGTGTATGTACACTTTTTAGACATTGTTAGTGGGCAAATAAACTAGAGAGACTCTGAAAAGTGTGAATCAAAGTGTTATATGCTGTAATGTGATTTCCAGTAACATACAGCCATTGATAGACTCCACAGCATATGACACATCATCTGTGCCAGGAGAACACAGGCCTGTGGGCCATTAAGTTTTATTGCTGTCATTATGAAAAACCCTGCAGACCGACACTGTGCAAAGATCAGATGAATGATAATTTAGTAAAAAGGTTTATTTTTTGCATGTTTCTGCTTTTGTATTTGATATAGCACCGCAAATGCAATTGTAAAAGCATATGTGTCTAATGTATGCGTGTGTAGGCCTCTGCATTTTTTAAGGAATCATTTCATTTCTGCAGCCTGTGGACAAATAACGCTATTGCGCTCTCTGCTGGACAGACCTGCAAGTCTACAGGTCCAAAAATTATTTAATATCAGTTTGCAATTACATTTTCTTTATTACATCGTTTTAATCCAGCAAAATTTTGTTCTCAGTACCAGATTAAATGTGTATGTACACGCATGATTTTTTGAGAATAACAAGTTTTACTAAAAAGGTTTATTTGTTATGACATAAGTGAGAATGATAATTTTCTTGTAACTCTATACCAGTTCAAAATACCTGTATAGCACCTAAACAAATCATACTTTGGTCTATAAAATGACCAGAAATAGTGTTATATACTGGCTTTCACTGGTACACTACAACACTGCTACTACAATGTTACATATATTTTTCTACCTAGTTTGAAACGCTAGATGGTGCTGTTGGATATATTAATTTGACAACTAAAGAATTCTGAAATCATTTAATGGAAATCAAAGCAGTTAGGAGTACCATATGATAGAAAGTAATTGTAAACAGTGCAATGATGCGGTTTAACCGTCTATTGTAGTAATAAAGACATACATAATTATGTCAAATATGATTTAGCCTAGATGAATTCAGGTGCTATATTGGCAGACAAGCTTGACAGATATACAAACAAAATTCTGTGCAATAAAAATAATAATGATTCAGATCATTTTGGCACCTTTATGGACATAAGCACAAGTGCAGCTGAAACATCTCAGACAGATGGCTTGAATGAAGAGCTGTAATGTAATACAGAGACTGTAGAGCATTATGTCTCATTCACACTTGGGTTACTACACCTGTTTGAACAGAGCAGATACATTGTACTGTCAATGATTCAAAATGGTTATTCTAAAATGTATTAAATATCTTTTCTTTCTTTCTTTCTTTCTTTCTTTCTTTCTTTCTTTCTTTCTTTCTTTCTTTCTTTCTTTCTTCCTTTTTCCAAAGAGCACAATGGAAAAGCTAGAAGAAAATAATGAGCTAAATAAAAATAAGATAATTTACTAAAAACAAACATTTGGTAACATAAACCTTCTGGAAACTAACTATTAATAATAGAATAGAACAGAACAGAATAGAATAGAATAGAATAGAATAGAATAGAATAGAATAGAATAGAACAGAATAGAATAGAAAGTACTTATTACTAATTAATAATATAAGTTTTAAAAAAATTACATTCAATACTTTACAATTACAACAAAATTACATAAGTTCTTTTAGAAGTTGTGCATCATTTCCAAATTGAGGAATAATGCAAATTTTGTCAAGCAAAGAAAAATCAATGTAAATATATTTTTATTTATTGTTCATCATTTCCAAATTGATAATTCATTTTGTCAAATGATGCAAATGTTCTCGAACAAAGAAAAATCAAGGTAAATATCATATTTTTATTTATTGTGCATCATTTCTGAATTGAGGAATAATTTTGTCAAATTATACAAATTTTGTCAAAAAAACATCAAGGTAAATATCATATTTTTATTAATTGTGCATACATTCCGAATTGAGGAATAATTTTGTCAAATGATGCAAATTTTGTCAAACAAAGAAAGATTAAGGTAAATATCATATTTTTTATTTACTGTGCATCATTTCCAAATTGAGTATTAATTTTGTCAAACAATGCAATGTTATTCAATAAAAATGTTAAAACAATTTGATGCAAATGATGCAAATTTTGTCAAAGTAAGAAAAATCTATGTAAATATCATATTTTTATTGTGCATCATTTCCAAACTGAGTATTAATTTTGTCAAACAATAAAAAATAAAGGTAAATCATATTTTTATTTGTTATGCATCATTTTGAAATAAACCTTCTGGAAACTAACTATTAATAATATAATATAATATAATATAATAAAGTATAAAGTACTTATTACTTAATGAAATAAGTTTTTTAAAATAAAATAAGTTCTTTTAGAAGTTATTTTAGAGGAATAATGCAAATTTTGTCAAACAAAGAAAAATCAAGGTAAATGTATATTTATTTATTGTGCATAATTTCCAAATTGAGGAATAATTTTGTCAAAGTAAGAAAAATCTATGTAAATATCATATTTTTTTTGTGCATCATTTCCAAATTGAGTATTAATTTTGTCAAACAATAAAAAATAAAGGTAAATCATATTTTTATTTATTATGCATCATTTTGAAATAAATCATTAATTTTGTTAAATAATGCAAATTTTGTAAAATAAGTGTTAAATTAAATAATGTAAATATATTTAGAATACACAAAATGATAACTATAGAAAGACAAAACAGGCTTTTAAAAAAAAAAAAAAAATTAAAGTGTCATTTGCACCACAAAATGAATGACCATTTAAGATAGTCTACTGATAATAATATAATATAATATAATATAATATAATATAATATAATATAATATAATATAATATAATATAATATAATATAATATAATATAATATAATATAATATAATATAATATAATATAATATATCCTTCTGTAGTGATCCAGTTTGAAAAAAAAACATGCATTTATTGCCAGTGTCATCAAAATATTAATCAGCATTAGTCCGCATATATAAACCTTTATTCTTTATCAATATTTCATTTTAAATGTACAAATTAAATAATCATGCACTGTTAATGATATAAAAAACTATTTTCTGTCATAACAGAGGATTTCTGTTTCCCTGCCAATACACAACATACTGTACCAATAACACCAAACGTGTTTATTTCAGTACACTCCTGCAGAGCTCAACGGCTCAATCAATGTCTGACTTCATACATTTCTTCCATTTTTGCAGAGGAATCATACGGGACCTCCACTCTGGAGAATGACATCATGAAAAAAAATGCTGTAGATTTATTTATAAATGACAACAAATCATAACAAAAATACCACAGCGCCCTGCGGGTCTCCGTACGAACGCAGGTTAGTGTTTCACCTCATTGCTCACACGCTACATGAAAGATGACATTTTTACTTAACTTTGTGTGGGCCTTTTACTTATTGGCACCGCATTCCTCACATACTGTACATTTCGTTTAACACCATCAGCCTTCAGATAAATATTACCGGGACGGACACCGTACGGTATAGATTAAAATTGTAGGTTAAAACGCATTTGACAAGCGACAATGCAAGAAGGAGTTTATCGAGTCAGAACAGAAGCAGCAAAGCAAAAAGTGAAGGAAACTGGATGTGTTTATTTGCCACTGGAGCATTTGTGATGCATTTTTCCTTTAATTAATAAAGGATTGCTGGAATACCTGAGAGATTTCATCTCTAGATAACAAAGAAAGAATGGTGAGAGACCTTGGTAGCCCCTTTTTACATGAAGGATAGGCTATTGACTACACTTTTAAACTGATGTCGGGCTTTTCTGCTTTTGAGAACATGCTGCCGTATTGCGATTCAGTTTATAGGAGCGTGGAGTGATGTTAAGTGTTTGACGCTGTGCCAAAAAACACTCCTCCTTTTTTGTAAAAGAGCAATTTAGAAGAATGAGGCCGATTTTACTGAAGAAAGGCAAGGTTATATTTCCTTATTCAACAGAGATGCTTTTTTGTTTATGAAGTTTCATTCAAGTCATTTAGAGATGGTGATTTTTTTTTTTTTAAGTGCACTAAATATTTTCAGAATACAGGCCGTGGTATAGGTTGATCAACTGAAGTGACCTTGTATGTGACTTCAGGCAAAAAAAAAATCCTTGATAGCTTATTGACCATTGCGGTTTACTCACATGCACGAATGCAGAACATAGACTACTTTTTAAATGCACGTCAGCTATGCTTTCTCCCGACGCGAGTTGATTTTATGTTTATCTTGTCACATTTTGTCACTACATCATGGCCTTTGGCCATGCAAAGCTTCAGAAGCAGCTTTTCGAAAGTGCTTGCACTGTGTTTTCTGTAAATAAAGATATAGGGATCTTTCATAAACCTATGTTATTCATTAATTAAAAATAACATAAAGCACCAAGGCGAAAAAAGAGTTTACTTTCTTCTCATATGGTCTTTTATAAAATACTTTATGTGTTTTTCTTCAAAGGAGGATAACAGATTTCTGACATAGAGGAGCGAGCATTTAGGGTCCCTTTACTCTATTAATTGTCTTTCAACTTTGTTGCTTCATAATGGACTTCTAGATGAGGCTTCAAAGACATCAGAAACACTTTTGGAAAAAATTGAGAGGTGATGGAAGTCGCTTTCATGCTTTCTGAGGCCCATAGACTCCATTTTCTGAAACCAAGCACAAGCTGTGGTGCTTTGTAAAAATCACTATACCTTCATCTGGTTCAAGGTTTCTGAGGGATAATAGCTATTCTAGGCCAACAAAGGAACTGTACGTATAAGACGTGTCTGAGCCGAAACGGGTTTGGGTTGACAATGTCAGACACTTATTTCGACACTGTACTGAAAGGATGAATGTGAGCAGGAAGTCCAAGGATACTTTGCTTACACTTCTGTTTTATGACTCTTAATGTCCTTGTGATTCTTATAAATCCTTAAGAGTCATTATTAGACAAGGAAAATGTTTCAGATGGAGACAACTGACTTCATGGTCAAGTTTTATAACGAAACATACTTTGGCTCTTTTGTCTTAGACAAATCAAGGAAACGGTTAAATCAATTAAAAAAAGAGGAATGTGTAGAAATGTTTATGTCAATGCAACTGGGTCTGATGTATGATTAAATACACACAAATAGCTTATTTGTTGCTTTCAAGGTGCTGAAAATTGACTATTGAAACATCAAAACGTCAAGTGTTTTTAATTTATTTCTCCTGCACGTTCTTTATGCGCTGCACCACCAAATATGCCGGGTCTATATATTTGATATATAGCTGTTTGGCTTTCTGATTTCACCTGTTATTGTGAAGTTAAAGCTAGAGGTTATGTTCAATTACACCAGTAAAACATCTGTGCACATGTTCTTTTCAACTTTGATTTTAACTGGATGGAATTTTTATTGAACCCACAGCAGATCCTCAAAATATTAGGCCCGTTTATCGGGGTTTGCCTTGTTGTGCGACAATATCACAAAGAAAACAGGCCTTCACTGTTAATTAAAAACAGGAAAGAGGAAAAACTTGTTGCTTTCATGTGTTTTGATTAACTTAAAGGAAACTAAGGTTAGAATGTAAAAAATGTACAAATATATAGTTTAAAATCACACCTCAGAGTTTTCTTTCCCACTGTATAGTACTGATAGAATTTAGAATAAAGTTTAAATAAAGTGTATTTAAAACTGCAAAACAGTAGTGACCGTTTGTGATGTATACACATCTCGAAAGTCTTAACAATAAAGAGAGAACATTTCAAATAGGATTTAATTTAGAAAATGTCCCTTTTACTTTTATTTAACATTATTTTTACTATTTTTGCTCTGCCAATGAAATACGTTTGAAATGAAGCCACAGCAGAAGGAACTGCTGTGCATTTCCTAGCCACACAGTGTTTCTTTCCCGAATGAATTTTTAAATGAATCAGTTCAGTGAATGATTCAAAAGACTCAGTCTTAAGGCCAGTAACTTGTTTAATTTCTGATTAAATCAGTCTTTTTGAACAAATCAGTTCAGTGAATGATTCAAACAACTCACTCTTAAGGCCATTAACATGTTTCATTTGAATGAATCAATCAGTGTTTTTGAACAAATCAGTTCAGTGAATAATTCAAATGACTCACTCTTAAGGCCAGTAACTTGTTTTGTTTATTAATGAATCAGTGTTTTTGAACAAATAAGTTCAGTTAATGATTCAAATTACTCATTCTTGGGGCCAGTACCTTGTTTCATTTCTGAGTGAATCAGTGTTTTTGAATGAATCCGTTCAGTGAATGCTTCAAACGACTCACTCTTTAGGCCAGTAACATGTTTTGTTTCTGAATGAATCAGTGTTTTTGAACAAATCAGTTCAGTGAATGATTCAAATGATGCACTCCTAAGGCCAGTAGCTAACTTGTTTCATTTCTGAATAAATCATAGTTTTGAACAAATCAGTTCAGTGAAAAGTACAAAAACTCACTCTTAAGGCCAGTAACTTGTTTCGTTTCTGAATGAATTAGTGTTTTGAATTAATCTGTTCAGTGAATGATTCAGATGACTTAATCTTAAGGCCAGTAACTTGTTTTGTTTCTGAATGAATCAGTGTTTTTGAATGAATCAGTTTAGTTAATGATTCAGATAACTTACTCTTAAGGCCAGTAGCTAATTTGTTTTGCTTCTAAATAAATCTGTGTTTTTGAACAAATGATTTCAGTGAATAATTCAAATGACTCACTCTTAAGGCCAGTAACTTGTTTCGTTTCTGAATGCATCAGTGTTTTTGAGCGAATCAGTTCAGTTAATGATTCAAATAACTTACTCTTAAGGCCAGTAGCTAATTTGTTTTGTTTCTAAATGAATCTGTGTTTTAGAACGAATCAGTTCAGTGAATGATTCAAACCACTCACTCTTAAGGCCAGTACCTGGTTTCATTTCTGAATGAATCAGTGTTTTTGAACGAATCAGTTCAGTTAATGATTCAAATAACTTACTCTTAAGGCCAGTAGCTAATTTGTTTTGTTTCAAAATGAATCTGTGTTTTTGAACAAATCAGTTCAGTGAGTGATTCAAATGACTCACTCTTAAGGTCAGTAATCTGTTTCATTTCTGAATGAATCAGTGTTTTTAAACTAAACGGTTCACAGATGTCACATGGACTATTTTAACTTTGTCCTTCCTACCTTTCTGGGCCTTGAATGTGTCAGTTGCGGCGTTGCTGTCTATACAGGGTCAGAAAGCTCTTGGATTTCATCAAAAATATCTTAATTTGTGTTGATGAATAAAGGTCTTACACGACAAGAGAGTGAGTAATTATTGACCATTTAAGAGTACTTGGTACTCCTGAAGTAATAGTGAACTAACCTTATTACGGTGAAAATAATGGCCTATAGAATGAGCGTACTTGGACTCAAACTGACTAGAGAATTTGCAGGGCTCCAGTGTGTCCCGTCCCTGTAAGAGACAACACATCTCCCTTCAGTGCAGCACAGCTGTCTGTGCGGAAAGAGAATACCCAGCAGCGCCATAACCCGTCACATCAATCTCTGCCCGCTTGACAAGCGCTATGCCCACCTGTTTGTGGGTACTGCTTTCCTGGCCGCAGCTTGGGCTACGTGTGTGACAGTCAGCGGTCTGGCTGCTTTTCAAGCCTCAGATTACGTATGTGCACTTTTATGACATCGGCTACTGTTTATGTCACAATCTTTTATATTTATATCTCCAATTGACGTGACATTTCAAGCAGTCACAGCAGTGTGATACAGTAAGGCTTGCTTAAAGCTATTTAAAACAATAATTTTGTTAAATAATCTATAATATGAAATAATAAATATAAATATAATATAATAAATTATAGATATACATTTATATTGTGGTTTATTTTGAATAAATGTTATTGTTTGTTATTTATTGACTGATTTATCTAAACGATGTTTTAATGACTTACTACTGACATAATATTTCTTAATTTATTCTGCATTTAAGTGAGCAAGTAATTTGAATTGCAAAATATTTTTGAAAAAAATTGTGACTTGTTACACCATCTAAAGTATATGTATTTTCTATGCGTTCCAATTTTAATCTAAACCTTATTTTGCTTTTTCATACAAGCTTTTTTTCTTACACAATCAAAATGTGAAATATATCTTACATCATTTAGCATGCACTTAATCTGATTTGATAATTATGATGGGTTTTAAGCTACATCTTTTGATTTAGTTGCATCATGTCTTCTCAAGATAATCACAGAGACAAATCTGAATGCATTCAGCACAAGTCTGATGAAATATCTTCATATTTCGTGTTAATATAGTAATATTAGTCATCAGGACTGAATGTATAAATAACACATGCAACAACTGCTGTGGAAGTGTGACCGTCTGCATGACTGGGATCCGTCAGATCGCATGCACTTAGTCACCATGACCTGATCATGAACTTAGCTGACATGCAATCAACAATACAAACAATATATTCACAGTTTAAACAGTTCAACATTATTTTCATTATGCTTTATATGACATAGAAGGTAGGTTAAAAATATTATAGTTATATGAAGAAATTCAGCTTTACCATATTTTACTATACTATACTTTACTTTTACTTTACTATATTTTAAAATATATATAAAAAGAAAAATTGTAATAATATTTCAGAATATTACTGTATTTTTTTTTATCAAATAAATGCAGCCTTAGTGAGCATAAGAGACTTAAAAAAATAATTAAAATTAGTTTTGTAAAAGAAAATACTATTTCAATTTTATGATAATTGCCTTTCTTTGTAACTAGTTTTAAAATTTACTAGCAATTTTTTGAGTAAAATGTGTTACTTCATCCCAATACACCTTCCATTGTTTACTTTTCTGTCCAATTCTAATTCTACGTATATATATCTACAGAAAATGAAAACAAAGCCACCATTAGACATTTTTACCAGATTAAAAAGTGTGACAACATGCCCCAATCTCCCTTTGATGAGCTGTTCCATTATCTTCATTTTCATTCGCACGTGTTTGCTGAAGTGAAACACTGCATTAAAAGTGTTAAATGAATTTGACAGTTTTAAAATCTGACACGTACTATCAGAAGCTAGTGATTCATAAGCATTAAACACATGTACTGGTGACCTTCTCTAGAGGTTTGTCTTCTCTAGGTAAGCAAACCAGTTCAGTTTCACACTCTACAAATCACCTCTCATTCTAAATCTCTTTCCCCCATCCCTTTCCCCTTCAGTTGCTGCTTTCAGCTTAATGTATCTGAAGTCCATTAGTAGCCCCATAGACCTCTCCACCTCCCCCCCGTCCCGTAAAGCCCCTGCACCCTTAAGGCAGAGCCTTTAATGGCAGGGGTGGTTAGAAGTGAGCTCTTAACGGATCCACGGCAGGAAGTCAACGGCTCTCATGTTACCTGGCCAGGTAAGACAGTGTTTGTTTACTTTTATCACTGCGAGTCCGGAGGTCATGGGACATGAAGACGTTCTGAAGCGTTAGAAGGTGGAGGCTTGTTGATGCTGAAAAGGCTGACACTCAATCCTGAGATCCAGGAAAGCAGTCATATATCTGGAGTGGCAGTGGTTCTGCCTGGCCTGTGCAGTTATATATTAGATCCTCTGATCTTCTCTACAACCTAAACAAACATGTGTGTCTTTTCTAAACAAAAGTGAATGAAGACGATGAAGATGTTGAGAGACAAACATTTTCATTAATAATCAGGCTACATGGTCATGTGGGTGGCAAGCTAAAGCGAATAATGAATATTTATGTCATAAATTGACCTTTGATATCAGTTTTACATACAGTAATAGAAATATGTACATAGTCCAATAGATACACTATGTGCTTCACAAGTATGAGGTCAGTAAGATTTTAAAACGCTTTTGAAAAAAGTCACTTATGCCCACCAAGGCTGCATTTATTTGTTCAGAAATACAGTAAAAAGTGTAATATTGTGAAATATTTTACCATTTAAAATGGCTGTTTTCTATTTGAATATATTATAAAATGTAATTTATTTCTTTGATGAAAAGCTGAATTTTCATCAGCAATTACTCCAGTTTTCAATGTCACATGCTGATTTGCTGCTTAAGAATTCATTTCTTATCATCAGTGTTAAAATCTTACAATTTTTATGGAAACCATAATTTTTTTTCTGGATTGTTTATAAATAGAAATTCAATAGAACTGCATTTATCTGAAATAGATTATATCTATATATCAACTTATAAAACTGCATAAAATAATTTAAATAAAAGAATTATATTTTTTAAATAAAATAGAATTGTTTTTATTTCAATTATTTTATAATTAAACAATTATATATTATAACAATTATATATATATATATATATATATATATAATTTACATATTATTATTATTTATACAATTATCTTATCTTTATAAATTGTTATTGCAAAAATAAGTAGCATATATCACAACTTGACAAAAGCTGCATAAAATAATTTAAAAAAAAATCTATTTTATATATAAAATCGAGTCGCTTTTATTTGAATTACTTTATATATATATGTTCTGAAAGAAAAATGAATTATAAATATTATACCTATTAAGTATAAATATAAATTAAACAATTTCAATGATTTAATATTATTTTTCAGTATTTTAGGAGCACATTTACTAACCACTAAATACCACTAAAAGCACCATATTCCTTCGGAAACCAAGCATTCTAACTTCTTCAGAAATGGCAGTCGTAACAGCTTTGCTTCCCCCTGAGCTACTCAGTCAAGTCACTGCAATTAACACAGAGAACTTGATGTGTGAGACAGCAACCACCCGACTATGATCAGAGCAGCCTTGATCCATAAAAAGACCCAAGGCCCTCTGTACGAACGTGCGAAGGTGGTCCTGAAATAGGAGTAACCACATGAGCGCTATTTACCCTTTCCATTTTTTAATGTTCTAGAATGTTCTTTCCTTTAAAGGGCACTTTGGATGCCCATTACAAATTGGTATGATTCTTTAGTGTCATAGTGTCATACTTAAAATTCCCTAAAACAACACCTTTTCAGCTTTTCAAAAACAGCTCTGTTCACCTGACCCATTTTGGTGCATGTTTCTTTAAATGATAATGAGCTACTGCTTACCCCACTTATGTTTTTGTGTATTCGGTGGCACGTTACTATCAAAAACCAAACGAATCCACTGCATCCTCAGTGGCTCTGATGTCAGGAGAAAATGTAGACTCTCATGTTCACTTTTGCATCCAACTGCAAAACACCTGTATCGCTTATGTACGACGACATTTTAGTGCCACGTTATTTAAAAAAAAATAATAATATGATTACAAGATTAAAGTCATAATATTTGGAGATTAAAGTCAAAATTACGAGAATAAAGCCAAAATATTATGAGAATTTAGTAGAAATATTTCAAGAATGAAGTCAAATATTTTGAGAATAAAGTCGAAATTACTAGAATAAAGTCAAAATATTACGAGAATGAAATCAAAATATTTCAAGAACGAAGTTGAAATTATGATAATGAAGTCAAAATATTATGAGAATGAAGTCGAAATTGTTAGAATAACGTCAAAATATAACGAGAATAAAGTCAAAATATTTCGAGAATGAAGTCGAAATAGTGAGAATAAAGTCAAAATAATTCGAGAATAAAGCCGAAATTACGAAAATAAAGTCAAAATATTCTAAGAATTTAGTCAAAATATTACAAGAATGAAGTCAAATAGTTCGAGAATAAAGTCGAAATTACTAGAATAAATTAAAAATATTACAAGAATGAAATCAAAATATTTCAAGAATGAAGTCGAAATATTTTGAGAATTAAGTTGAAATTATGAGAATAAAGTGAAAATATTATGAGAATGAAGTCAAAATATTACGACAATGAAGTCGAAATATTTTGAGAATTAAGTTGAAATTATGAGAATAAAGTCAAAATATTTCAAGAATAAAGTCAAAATATTTTGAGAATAAAGTCGAAATTACGAGAATAAAGTCAAAATATTACAAGAATGAATGAAGTCGAAATATTTTGAGAATTAAATTGAAATTATGAGAATAAAGTCAAAATATTTAGAGAATAAAGTAAAAATATCTGAATGCACAATGGGCTAGAATGTACTCTCACAATATTATAACTTTAATCTTGTAATTGCTACAAATTAATTCTCAGAATTTTGACGTTATTCTGAAATATTTTGACTTTATTCTTGAAACACTGACTTCATTCTTGTAATTTTGATTTTATTCTTAAAACATTTTAACTTGATTCTCGTAATATTTCGATTTAATTCTTGGAATATTTTGACTTTATTCTCGCAATTACAACTTTAATATTTCGACATGATTTACATTCTTTATCGTCAAAATATTTCGACTTTATTCTTGAAATATTTTGACTTTATTTTTGGAATTTCGACATTATTCTTGAAATATTTTGACTTAATTCTTGTAATATTCTCGCAATTTCAACTTTAATCTCGTAATCTTAGATTTTTTTATTTTTTCACGTGGCACTAAAATGTCGTCGTACTTACGAGACATTGTTGTCACTACAGCTGAGAAAATGGAGGACAGTGTACAATACGGGAATATGCTAATACGGGACAGTCCGTCAGCAGTCGTGGGCGGGGCTTGAGCACTATGACAACATATTGCTCAGAAAATCAATGTCTTGATAATTGAGACTATTTTGGATTTTTAACAATGTAGGGTGGTTGTGTCCATACATTTATATACAAACACCATGTGAAAGTTAACTATTGTGCTTATTTTTTGAGAAAATGTCTCGCTGACAAGAAGTAATTGTTCAGTGACTCTTCATTCTCACATAGACATGTTCTGTCTGTCTGGTAAAAGCGGGTATTTGGGACTTGAGGTAATTTAATATGTCTGATCTTTGTATGCTGAAAAACGTTAACCTGAAATAGGCATATTACTGTGTGCTTTGTTAACATTTTAACTGAATAAATGACATGACATTGAATTAGCCTCGGAGAAGCATAAAGAAAACTCAGTGAAAGTCACTCTACTGTATGTTTTGCTTCTACGCCACGGTAGACAGTTTTGACAGCAGGGACTTGAGCGTTTTGGTCTCTGTTTGGCCTAAATAGGCATATATTTCCAATCAGTAGATGTAGAAGTGACAAAACACTTGTAAATTCTCGGACTGGTTAATGTAAGCTGGCAATTGATTTGTTGATGCTTGTATTTCAGCTATGAACTTTGGGTCTTACCAAATGTCCTGTGTTTACATGTGTTCTCACATTCATTTAAAGTCTATCACGCCATGCGCACTGCCAGGGGATGACGTGAATTTATAGCATGGGAAATGTTAGCAAACCTAAACGTGCCCTGTTGAAATCCCTGCTTTTAAAGTCCTTCATATGCCACCTAACCCTTTAACAAATGCCTGCTGTGAGCAGAACAAAGTCCTATTTGAATCCAAAGGCTTTGAGTTCTCCATCAGAGGAACTGTAGCAAAGCACAACAGTAATGTGAGGAATTCCCAGCTCAAGACCTTTGGATTCATTTGCTGCTGTAAGGTGTGTTCAGCTTCGGTGAAAAGCCAAACACTGTGCAGTGGAGTGAAATGCGATATCTAGGCTTAGCACTTCAGACACAACATCATCTTCCAGATCGCCACTATGCTTAAAAGTAAAAGTGACGCTTCATCTCCACACATTCAAGGCCGTTTGAGTGGAATTATAGTGATTATAGTGAAAACCCTTAAGCTGAGGTATTTTAACACAGTGCTGAAATTAATGCATTAGATATCGTTTTAGATATCATATATTTAATTTATGTATGTAGTCTTTATTTAACAAAAAATCTCGAAAAGCACTTAGAAATCATCCTTAACTTTACAAAAGTGATTGTGGTGGTACTGTCGTACAGTACTGAGTATCAAATACAGTACTTGGATATATACTAAAATTCTTGTTTTCATACTATGATACGGTAATCAATATAATAATATTTTAAAATGCTTTTATTTACTTTTATTTCTTTAAAACTTGATTTATGAATTTACATGTGAATTTATGGTAGTCAATTTTGCTGAAAGCAGTTTGTAACAAATCATGTACCATAAAATCCCCAAATTCAGTTTTTGTTTATTTATTCAGATTGATTCTATAGTTATAGATACATGTTAATGCATTAATCATATAATCTTTTATTTTTGAAAAACTTTTTTAAAAGAAAGGATTTTTATGTGTATTTATAAGTTACTGTGGAAACCACATTGTATATATCCTATAATATAATAATATATGTAATATTATATTAATAGAATTTTAAGTATTTTAAAAATCAAAAAATCAAAAATTATTCCTTTATCATGTTTGCTTTTATTTCTTTAAAACTTGATTTATGAATTTATATGTGAATTTATGTTAGTTATTTTTGTTGAAAGCACTGTGTAACATATCATGTACCACAAAATCCCCAAAATTCATTTTTTATTTATTTAGATTAATTATATAATTAGCCTATATTTAATGTATTTATAATATAATATAATCTTTCATTTTTGAAAAACTCATTTTTATGTGTATTTATAAGTTACCTTTGATTAAACCACTTTGTATATAATATAATACAATATATGTAATACTTAAACTTATAAAATACAATAATACTTTAAAAATCAGAAATTAAAGAATGATTCCTTCACCATTTGTGCTTTTATTGTGCTATTATTTCTAAATTTAAATGTGAATTTATATGTTAGTTAATTTTGTTGAAATCACTTTTAATCATGTACCATAAAATCTCCAAAATTCAATATTTGTTTATTTATATTAGATTGATTCTATAGTTATAGATATATGTTAATATTTATTATATAATCTCTTATTTCTGAAAAAAAAAAACATTTTTGAATTTATGGGTTTTTATGTGTTTTTATGTTACTTTTGATGAAACCACATTGTATATATCCTATATCATAATGTAATATAATATGTAATATAATATAATATATGTAATACTTAAAATTCTATTAATATAATAACACTTTAAAAAATCAGAAATTAAATAATGATTCCTTGAGCATTTGTGCTTTTAAAAATCATATAAATTCATAAAACTTGATTTATGAATTTATATGTAAACTTATATGTTATTTAATTTTGTTGAAAGTATTTTGTAACATGCACCATAAAATCCCTAAAATTAAATGTTTGTTTATTTATTCAGAATTATTCTATAGTTATAGGTATGTTATTTTTTTTGTATATATCCTATAATAAAATATAATATTTGTAATAAATTCTATTCATATAATAATATTTTAAAAATCAGAAATTAAAGAATGATTCCTTCACCAGTTGTGCTGTTATTTACTTTTATTTCTTTAAAATCTAATTTTTTATCTTGTTCTTTTTATCTTAATCTTGAATTTATATGTTAGTTAATTTTGTTGAAAACCCTTGAAAATGCACTATAAAATCCCCAAAATAAATTATATACATTAATGTATTTATAATATAGTCTAATCTCTTTTTTTACTTTTTATTTTAAATTTGTATGTGTATTTATGATGAAATTCCACTCTAAGACCTGTGTTTGAAGTCAAAGGTCTGATGTTTGTTCAGGAGCATTGTGTTGTCCGTCCTCTGCTGATGAGTGACAGCTCCAAGCTTTAGGGTTTAGGCCAAAGATAAAGGTTTCACAAACCTGCTAGTCTTAGATGTGGGATCAGCAACATTCCCCATCCATTAAAGCGTCTCTGCAGCTCTCCGACCTTAAAGAAGTCATTACCCTCATAATTAAAATTGTAATATCAATCCAGTGACATGCTCCAAATAGTTTGAACATGGTTTTGCGCTAATTAATTAGCTAGATTACCAGTATTACCTCTGAGCTGTGGTGCAGCGGTAATGCCCTTGATACAGAAAGGCCACAACGTTCCCAGGAACATAGTTTTGAGTCTGGCCTGCATAATAATAAAAGTCAAAAAACAACAAATTAATTTTGCGAATCTATCTTTGTGATCTGTACATTGAAGCTGTGCATTTAGATACTTACTGCCCATGTTGGCTAATGTGAAAAATACCACCAGCAGTGGTGTGAAAATTGACAACCATGTGGCACTTGTGGATGTTCTGAATGTCATATAGAGCTTGGCCTTCAGCTCCGGCATTAGCGAGATTCACATTCCTCAACCACTAGGGCGAGATGTTATCACACACACTCCAACATCTGCCTTTTCCGCCTGCAAACAGAAAGAGATACAAACCACAACCCTCATCATTTACTCCATTTGTAACTGTTTCAGAAAAGACCACACGAGAAAGCGGTGACATGCTCAATTGGTTGTCATGAGGGCACAACATGAAACAGTTCAGCTTAAAATGACAACTCTGTCATCGTTTATTCACCCTCATGTCATTCCAAACAATATGAAGTGGAATTTTCATCATATTTTGAAAGCATCAAGTTCCAAAAATGATGAAAAAGCACTATAATCCCATAATCATGTGACACTGAAGACTGGAGTAATGATGCCGAAAATTCAGCTTTGCATCACAGGAATAAATTACATTTTAAAATATATTAAAATAGAAAACTGTCCTTTTAGATTTCATTAATATTATTATCTTATTTAATTTTATTTTAAAATATATTTTTTTAATAATTAATTTTTAATATAATATCATTTTACTGTATTTTTTGATTAAATAAATCCAGGATATGTGAGCATAAGAGACCTCTTACAAACATAATTTGTGTGTGTGTGTGTGTGCGTAAATGTGCATGTAGAAGCCAAAGGTGGTCATTGTTAGCAGAAGTACAAAATATCTTTTTAATATACTCACTCATCTCCCAAAAATGATTTAGCATTAGAGCTAAATTCTTTTATTAACAGTAAGCTCAGCTGTGGCCCAGTGCCTGTCGCTGACCGCAGTGTTTGTGCAACTTAAAGTCTGTGAGTTTATTCAGAGGCTAAATAAAAAACAATTCCCTCTGTGATTTGGCCAACACGTGTTTACATTCGCATCTTGACGATTGAGATTGGATTACCACGGGTGATACACTGAGATTATGTTTGCCAGAACTCTGATGACAGAGCTCTGGTCGCTCATTATAGAATAAATGATAGCTGGAAGCTGTAATGCTTTGTAGTTTATCGCATTCATTCGGACAAATGAAGGAGAGCTATGGCATGGCAGCATCCAGGAGTTTCATGCTCATTCAGACTGTATGTGCCTCTTCAGATGTTCGAGCCAAGTAGATTTGAAATGCAATTTCCAAAGAAAAAAAGAAACAAATCGTTTGATAATTAAGTTGTAGTTAAGTTTTTGTCCAAACAGCTGGGACAGTAATCTCATATTTACATTTGGTGTCAGTCAAATCTTGATATTATATATAATAGTATATTAAAAAGTAA
>JAHKKF010516984.1:0-25180 GCA_019740295.1 Labeo calbasu | reverse complement strand
GCGTGGGTGTTTGAAACGAGAACTCCATATTTTAAGGATTAATCATGCAGCTAAAATGTAAACACTGCAAAATGTTTTGCAAGGATATTGTCAAGAGATTTCACGAGATCCGACTGGTCTCGCGAGACACATGCCACGAGATCTCGTCACATCCCTACTAGAGGGCCAATGCACAAGAGGATTATTTTCATTTTCATCCATCCAGCTTTTTTTGTCAGAAGTGAGCACCTTTATGTTGACTATACAGACGTTGTGATACATTTCCTGACAAGCCGATTCCACTCAAGTCTCCTCAAAATTTGCCCTTAAAAGTTGGGAGAAAAGTAAAACATTCTAGATGTGAGGGCATGGGCTTTAATGTCTTCAATGTTAATTATTTCACCAAAATAAGTGGGATCAAACAAAATGCATGTTAATTTTTATTTAGTACTGATCTGAATAAGATATTTTACATAAAAGACATTTACATATAGTCTACAAGAGAAAATAATAGTTGAACTTGACCCTGTCACCATACACTTGATACACATTTTTTTTTTTTTTTTTTTTTAGTGATAGTTGTTTATGAGTCCCTTGTTTGTCCTGAACAGTTAAACTGCCCACTGTTCTTTAGAAAAATCCTTCTGTGTTTTTTCAGCATTTTTGTGTAATTAAATCTTTTCACACTGAGGGACTCATATGCAACGATTTCAAAAGGTTCAAACACTCACTTATGCTCCAGAAGGAAATGTGATGCATTAAGAAAAATGTAAGTATCTTATGTAGCTTTTAAAGGGCAGTAATACATGGAAAAAGTTTACCCCCCTGGCTCTTAATGCATCATTTTTCCTTCTAGAGCATCAGTGAGTGTTTGAACCTTCTGTAATAGTTGCATTTGAGTCAGGGTGAAAAGACGGATCTCAAAATCATACAGCCATTGTTGGAAAGAGTTCAAACAGACAAAAATGCTGAAAAACCACAGAATTTGTGGGACCTGAAGGATTTTTCTGAAGAACTCTCATGAACAACTATCACTAAACAAAAAAACACAACTGTGGATCATTCAGGTAACAACACAGTATTAAGAATCAAGTGTATGCATACTTTTGTACAGGGTCATTTTTATAAATTCAGCTATTATTTTCTCTTTTGGACTATATGAAGAGTTCAGATGCAAAACCCTTTAAAAGCCACCTCGGTCAAAAATGAGATAATGATACTGAGTGAATGCATAGTATACGTCCATCAAATACTTTTACTTCAAACTCGCTAAATCCCAGCCTCAGCCCAATCAGAAGTACCGGTACTTAGAAACCTATACACAGGAGCCTGATAAAAATGCTTATTTTAAAGAAAAATATCAGATGGAATCTTCTTATTTTGGTAAAGTAATTAACATTTTGCAGATTCTGCAAGGTATATGTAAGCTTTTGACTTCAACTGTATTTAATAGTTTGTGAAAGTGACTCTCTGTTGTACCAAAAATGTATAAGTTTATATGTTTTTGCATCAACATGTTTTTTTTATAGTAGAAAACATCATGCTTTTTCAAGCTCACTAACAAGTTTTAACGTTGGTGTCTTTGTGCTTAACTTTCAGCTTCGTCTTTGATCTCTTTTTCAACCAAATGGAGGCTAAGAACTTTTTTTTTTTTAGCTAGGCTGGACTTTATTAAATATATCACTTTACAAAGAGTCATTTGTGATCAGTTTCATTCTGCACAAAACAAAGGCAGCTTCTGTTTTAAGGCTTCAGGTGTGCCTTGTTTTTTTTGACCCGTATATTGCTTTTAGAGAGTACACTTATAGCAATCTTCATGTGCACATCCATTACAAGTTCAATAAACATGCTTGAAAAAATAATATTACTAAATCCAACTTTAGCGCACACTACAACACTAAAGCCTGTCGTCCTTTTATAATTTACGTGTGCAGATTTTAAACCGTTTTGAAATCTGGTTGACCTCTTGTTATGATTTTTTTTTTTTTTTTTTATTTGAAAGCTTCAGTCCCTAATTCATTGTAATTGCATGGCAAAGTGACCATGATATTTCTCAAAGCACCTTCTTTTGTGTTCTACAAAAGGAAGAAAGTTTGGAACAACATGAGGGTGAGTAAATGTTCACTTTTGGAACATATCCTTGGAAATTGAACAAAATTGCTACAAGTGTTCTCACAAAGCCACAACCATCATGCACAGCTTGACCTTAGTTCAAAGAAATTCTAACACTTAACACTACAATAGAATGAAAATTGGATTCATGAGTTGACCCAAGCCACCTCTCATCTGTGTTGGTCAGAGCCATTTGCGCACCACAAATTACTGGCACATTCATGAAAAAGGAAAGTGTTGTTTCTTGTCAAATCCTGTATTTTTTAAGTGTTTTGTTTGATTCACCTGTTTCTATGCAGTCACAAAAATGGCAACCAGAAAGTGAGATCTTTTGTATAGATAAATGTTTGTATGGTGATCATTTTAATATGATATACACTGTAATTTCTAAAAGTAAATAATAAATCTGTTGTATTATAAATTCCAATTGATTTGCAGAGCATGCTTTTCAAATCATTTGCATTTACATAAGTCACTCTGCTTTTTGCATGTTTAAATACAGGGTTTCTGTGCGTCAAGTCACCTTCACCTTTCTTTATATAGTGCTTTATATAATACATATTGTGTCAAAGCAGTTTTACAGTATAAACAGAAATATAGTGTCAATAATGCAAACAAAATGCAATGCTGCTGTAAAGCAGCTCTTAAAAGAGGACAATATAATAAATATTATTAATAAAAAATTTGCCAAATCTTTATTCAATCTTCTGCAAATTAAAGGTACAAAAAGTCTTAAATTCATAAAGTTGTGGCAAAAAATGATATATTCTAATTCCTTTCTAATTCAAATATTATAACATCCTTGAATCAAGATAAATTGGCCTTCAGAAAATGTGCAGAAAAAACAAAGAAAACATAAAATACTATTTTCATATTTTTGTTGATAAAACTGTCAAAAAAGTCATAAACACTAAATTTTATTTGCTGCATTTCAGCTATTAAATTCAACTAACTTTTCATTTTCATTTTTCACTTTTTCATTTGCATTCATTTTATGGGCTTCCTGTCTCATCCGCATCCAGCTATTTTTATCTGTACAAAACAGCTTGTTTTGCTGCTTGATATTGCAAATTGGTGTGTCTTACCATATTAATTTAATGTATTATCTTAGTTATGAGCACACTGGTTTCTAGTGCAAACAGTTGTTTCTCAGTGTTTCCCTGCAGCGGATGAACTGGAAGTCTCACCCACTTCTGCGTTAAAGAAAAAGGTGGACAGAGGGGATATTTCTAGTTTCTGTGTATGAATTTATTGAACTTTGGATTATTTCTAAGTATATGTTTGGCAAAATTAAAGAAAACATTTAGCGCAAATGACTAAATCATCTAAGTGCTGTTCACAACCTCAGTCCCATTACCTTGACTCTGCAAATAGCAGAGGCATCTTTCGGTAGTTATTCTGTGAAAAAATATAGTCAAATTTCAAGCCTGAACCCCACTGGGAATTCAATTTAAAATGCTTGCAGGTGGAGAAGGGGGTAATAGATTTCAGGTGCCTCCAGATGTCTTTAAAGCTTTTCTATGACCCATTTCATTCTCAGAATAATCTGTCGTGATAGTGAAAAAAATATTTAAGCTTTTTTTTTTTTCAGGAGGTAAGAAGCTAGAAATTATGGAGGTGAGAATAATGAATAGTCATATGGCTTGTGTCATCGCCAGAGAAGGTGGTGAGTAGAATTCTCACCTACGTGAGAGCGTGTCTGTGTGTGTGTGACAAATTACCACTTTTCTGGTCAGTGATGGAAAAATTAAAATGCCTCATCACATGAAAATGCCGAACATATCATTTTTTAGTTACTACCAGTGCAGAATTTAATGATGGGGCTGAGATGTTTTTTGTTTAGCTGATTACTAATTAAAATGTTCCTGCCGTTCTGAACGAGCGTAAGCCTTGGTGGTGAAATGATACAATGCTGACATGATAACTGCATATGCCAATTATCCGTGCTAATTTACATGCACTTTTTCGCTTGAATGCAACACTGACAACTTGAAAATTTGGCACACATCATTTGCCTGTGGCCTTTTGTGCAAAGTCAATATAATCAGTATTTTAATTTATTATAGTCTTGGCCAACATCTACCCTTCCTGTGGAGTTTACAAGTCTTCTGGACTATGAGCTACTGGCATGGGATCAAGGTTTGGTTAGTTTGCTTTGCCCTGTTATCCCCTGCTGGTAGAAGCCCAAAAAGACTGGCAAACACCATCTGGCGAAAATACACTGATGAGAATGTAAAAGTATATATGAATAAAAGTTTTTTTTGCTAAATTATTTCTGCACAGGCACTGCATTTGCCTTTAAAGTGTTTTGCACATGAATGTACAGTATTTGTTTACTTATACAATACCTTTAAAGAGCTTTTGCAGAAAGAAAACTTTGTGATGACTAGCACTATAGTAAATTGGTATTTACTGTATGTTTTTGTGCTCTTTGTGTGTTGATCTGCCCTTGAATCTCTTTTCTGTTTGTTTCCTGTTTGTGTCCAACTGAATCTTGTTTTATTAGTCTATATATGGTATTTGTGCTGTTATGTGTCTTCAGTTATCTGTTCAGTACTCTCTTTGTGTGGTTTGTAAAGTTTTGAAACAGTTGTTTTCACATGATTCATGTTTTTTGGATTTTTGTATCTCAACTTGAAAATTAGGCTGCAATGCAGCTTCAGTGATGTCAACTACTTGAAAAGATGTGTTAGGATTAGGTTGGCAGAATTTAGACATTTAGAAAATCTTATGAGCCCACATTATGAAAGAGTAGTCATATAATACATCTGATTCCAACTTTAAATGTTAGTAACGTTTTATGACTATTTTCTTTTTGTACCTTGGAATCAAATAGGCCATTTCTTGCTACTGTGCCTGCAGTGATTTTTGCACTGATTTGCAGGAACAGGAATAAGCACCAAAGCAAATATGAATTAAACAGTGCTTGGGGAGATGCTAGGCATCAGTTTGATGTTTTTATTTTTTGGCTGCTGCTTCTCTTGCCATCCTCATGCAATTTCATTGGCTGTTGCTCATCACCCCCCATGGTCCCATCATCAAGTGATTCCTAAAAAACTGTCTAGCTACCTAAAAATATAATTTCATCATATTTTGCTATTGGGTGAATAATAAATAGAAGA
This sequence comes from Labeo calbasu, assembly GCA_019740295.1. Taxonomy (NCBI): domain Eukaryota; kingdom Metazoa; phylum Chordata; class Actinopteri; order Cypriniformes; family Cyprinidae; genus Labeo; species Labeo calbasu. The sequence continues at coordinate 19,967 of JAHKKF010516984.1, read as the reverse complement.
AAACCACACTATAGCATGCCTTAAGGGAAGGATAAGGATTAACCAAGTGGTTCAATGTTGTCAAGACAAGGCATTTATCATATTTCTTCTATATGTTCTATATTATGAAATATATTATAAATAATGCTGTGCAACGATTAATCGCATCCAAAATAAGTTTTTCGTACATAATATATGTGTGTGTACTGTGTTTATTTATTATGTATATATATAAAGACACACATACAGTATATATTTTAAAATATTTACATGTATTTACATGTATATATTTATATTCATAGAATTTCTATTATATATAATTACATTTAATGTATAAACATAACATATTTTTTCTTAAATATATCACTGTTAAAAGTGACACACTATATTTACTCAATAAAATTTTGTCAACAGATTACAAGCAATATTATTAATTAAATTCAAACATAAGAATTAATTAGAATTAATCAAATGAGATGCTTACAAATTAGCCATTTAAAATGAGTAAAATTGCACAAAAAATCAAGCAAAATTTAAACAAAAATATTGGTTTCATTGGAAACCAAAAAAAAGCACTGTGCTAATGAATACTGTTATGCATGCCAGGCCACTGGTTGGCGATCAAGAAACACCCTGCAAAAACATAATACACATGCACATGATGTAATCTTTTTCACAAATTCACATTTTGGTTACATGGAGATGATACAGGCATCATGTTCGAAAGCTTGTTTTTTTCAGGCCCCCAAAGCAGAGTTCTTGAAAACACCTGATGTTAACAAACAAAATCACTGAAGGAGAAAATCATTTTTTATGTTACCATTACAGTGGTCAGCGTTTGCTTTAGTTGGGTTCTGGACACTTGGCTTTTTAACTTTAGGTTTTGTTTGGCAGCTATAACTGTGTTATAACAGCTAAACAAGCCATGATAAAAGATGGTTGTGTGATGTTGGTTATGTTTTAACATCTTTGTCATTTGACCTGAATCTGTGAGTTACCTTATGAATTACAGCATGCTGTGGTTGTACAGAATGAACCTCAACAATGGTGACCATCAAAAAGCATGTTGCAGTGCATTCTGGGTGCCACCAATCAAAACTCATCCATGACTCTCATCACGCATTGCAGCATGAATAAATTATGAGCTGAATTGTCTATTGACCGTTATTGAGATTCATAAGCTTATTCTTGATGCAACTGTGTGCCTGGATAGATACGTTTCCCCCACTTCATGTTTATCAGAATTAAAAAAAAAAAAAAGAAAAAACCTCTTTGATTTATACAGAATATTCAAGTAGTACACTAGAATCACAAGGCTGCTGTAATCAGCTTGAATATAACTCAGAAACTAGGCTCTAAATGAGATCAGATCAAATGATGGTTATGTTAAAACATAACCAACACCACCCAATCACCTTTTCTCTTGTTTTGTCTAGCTGGTATAACTAATGTTAGGAAGTCAAGTGTCCAGAGCCCAACTAAAGCAAACACTGACCACTGTAATGGTAACCTTTCACCTTCAGTGATTCTGTTTGTTAACATCAGGTGTCTTCAACAACTCTGTTTTAGGGACCTGAAAACACAAGCTTTTGAACATGATGCCTGTATCATCTCCATGTAAACAACAAAAAAACATGAATTTGTGAAAAAGACGCCATCATGTGCATGTGTTTTTTAAGGGTGTTTCTTGATCGCCAACTACTGGCCTGACATGTATAACAGTATTCATTAACATAGTGGGGTTTTATTTGTTTCCAGTGAAACCAATATTTTTGGTTAAATTTTACTTAATTTTGTTGTGCAGTTTTACTTAATTTGTAAGCATCTCATTTGATTAATTCTAATTGTTTCTTATGTGTTCAATTTAATTAATAATATTGCTTGTAATCTGCTGCCACAATTTTATTGAGTAAATTTAATGTATCACTTTTTACAGTGTACATGCATGCATGTGTATTTAAATACATAATAAATATACACAGTATACACACATATACTGTATTATGTACACCAAAACGTTTATTTATTTGGATGTGATTAATCGCGATTAATCGTTGTCCAGCACTAATAAAATGAAAGAAGTCTCTTATGCTCAACAAGGCTGTTTTTATTTGATTAAAAATAACTTTCTTTCTTTCTTTTTAATATATAATTAATATATAATTCACTTATGTGATGGCAAAGCAGATTTTTCCAGTCTTTAGTGTCACATGGTCCTTCAGAAATCATTTTAATTGCTCAGTTATTTTGGATTACTATTTGTGCCTAATTATTTATAATGGTTCTTATTATTATCACTGTTGAACAGCTTTTGCTGCCTATTGTTTTGTGAAATCTGTGATAAATGTTTTCAGTATTCTTTGATGAATAGAAAATTGAATGAACAGCATTTAAAACAGAAATCTTTTGTAACATTATACATTTTTTTTACTGTCATTTCTTAACTCTTTTTCTTAAAAAAAAAAAAAAAAAATACTAAACTTTTTAATTTGCCAGAAAATGGCAGCTGTTTTCAGCATTAATAATAAGAAATGGTTTTGAGCATCAAATCAGCATATAAGAATGATTTCTGAAGGATCATGTGATACTGAAGACTGGAGTAATGATGCTGAAAATTCAGGTTTGCCTTCACAGGAATAAATTACATTTTACAATATATTACAATAATATTGTAAATATAAATTGTAGCAGTATTTCACAATATTACTGTTTTTACTGTATGTTTAATGAAAAAAAATGCAGCCCTGGTGAAAATAAGAATACATAAATCATTATATAAATACACACATATACTCTACAGTATGTAACACATGCTATCACTATGTCCTCTGTGCATAATTTGCTGGTCCATATTTATCACTGAGTCATTCTGCAATCCCCTCTGCTTCAGAATTTTCATGATTATGCATATGCGTACAGATTTCCACTCTAACTGTCAGATACTGTATAGCAGTCAAAGGACTCTAAGCCAGAATCACACTCAGCACCTCTTCAAAAGCATGGAGTACTTTGCTGGACCAAAAGCCCTGTTTCCGCTCTATTTTTCTAGTATTTAAGAGGTTACGCAGAACACCAGATGGCCGTATTATAATGACAGTAGACAAGTCCTGTATCATATATTAATGCCACTCTCATCTAAATAATCATAGACAGATAACACTTTGCTTTATATTTTTTCATTGATGATGTTTTTTCATTTCAAACACCAACTCCAAGACCACTTGTACGAAAGCTCTGCTCAAGTATTGCTAGCTCTTTGCAGCTCTCTCATCTTTTGATTAGTCTGGCAGATCCTGACTGCGATATCAATTGCAATATAAATTTCTTTCCTGAGTTCATCTGCTCCCTTTTTCAAAATCAATTCGCTGAAGCATAACTCAAGCATATCCGGAAGTACCTCACTCAAACCACAAACCGTATCTAAATTACAGTCAAATAATCAGAGGTGTTTATTCTGTCAGGTTGTGACAGCTTCATTTTGCAGAGTTGAACAACCTCACCAAACATTTCACTGATGGAGCTCTCCTGTTATTAGAAAGTCGTGTCGAGTTCTGCCAGCAGGAATTAGTGTTTTTCAGGAATTTCTATTCAAACGAAAGCAAATGCACTACTGTAGAGGCTTTCATTCTTTTTATTGTACAAAGCGCTTTAGATTGCTGTCTGCAGACTTTATATTGCTGCCCAGCAGACTTCACCCAAATGCTACTTTTATTTCTTAGAGTAACCCATGGAAATGGAATGTAAAACACTAATTATGATGGTATGAGGGCTTTGTTATGTCAGTGACTCTAATACCTAAATTACATATTTCTTAGGACTCGCATGCTTTATGCTCTGACTGACAGACCTGGAACTCTTAACACAAAAATCCCCAAAAATGCAATGGATAAAGAGCATCCACTGACATCTGTGACACCAGTTTGCGATCCTGTCTGATTCCACTGCTTTTTTTCCCACACTTTCACTACATTTCATGCAGATATTGCAATATAGCAATCTTCAAACTAACTGGAGCAGTTAATAATAAAATGTTTTCTAATCTTCAATCCAAGCTACTGCAGCAAAAGATAAGAGACGGGAAAATGACATTTTTCAAAAGGTGATGCTGAAATAACTCATGTGGAACAGCTATTTCATTAAAATTTTAAATATGCAAATATTGCAGGGCTACTAAATTAAACATCCGAGGAAGCTTTTATACAGGGGATTCAAACCCAAATGCACTAATGACAGCTGTGTTTGCACTGCTAATAATACTGCAACAATCACTCTGACCGATATTTCTACTTCAAAGTTAATTTGTTCTTCAACACCGAGTCTATACTAAATGAAACTGATAAATAAAAGCATCCAACAACAGCCTTACACGAAAGGTATACGAAGCAGGCAAACTTAATTGTCTGTGATTATGCTGTTATTACTGTGTCAAAAGCAGTGTTGGCAAAACAGTCATCAAAAATGGATTCGTGAAGGGTCATGGGTTCGATTCCGAGGGAACGCAAGAACTGATAAAATGTAAATTGAATGTGTTTTGCTTTGGATAAAAGCGTCTGCCAAATGCACAGATGTAAATACTAATGCATATCAGTCAAATAACCAGTATTGGTCATAATAACATTGCTCAGCTCAAAATATAAGCAACATATATATTTAGGTGACTTGCATTAAAGTTGATTTTAAAAGAGCAATTGCAGTAATTATTGCAATAATAAAGTTGTGAGACGGGAAAGCACGATTTACCTGAAACAAGCACAACTGCAACTTTTGAATGTGTGGCTAGGCGACTGTTCTGCACAAAACCACCACAGCTCTCTTCATTCATTCATTTAAATGAATACCCAAACGATACCTCAAGACTTAAAAAAATGTTACTCGCAATGGATGGCTGTTCTTTGCATTTTCCTCTGCAGCTATATTGTAACTGTCCCTATTCAAAAAAACTAAAAAAAACAGGTAAATAAATAATAAATAAAGCAGACCAAGAATGTCATTATGTATAAAACTTACCTGCAAACGTGGACTGTACACTTTTCACTCCTGTGCCCCGGTGTCACACTGCAATTAAATGTCTTTATGCTACTTTTAACTGCAGCTTTAAAAAAATACAGAATGTCTTGTATAGGTTGGCAGTATACAATATAATTCCTTTGTCGCCACGTTCATAAATGAACTAGTGTGGCTAAGAAAGATTGAAGGACGGCTGGTGATCACGCCGTGTTATTGGCATCTCCGATGATCCGCTCTGCGCTCCCGGTGAAGCTCTGAGTCAACAAGTAGCGCGCACAGGAGAACCCTTTCAATCATATTCACAGCTTCTTTCAGCCCCTCTACGCGCTGTCTCTCATCCAAGCCACGTCTCTTGCTCCCACTGTCTCACAACACTGAGTGAGACAGCACCGTGTCATCTGCAAACACCAGCACACTCATTCTTTTCAGTTTTTAATTAGTCGTTCAGAACGCTGCGTCTTGGTAATTCAATATAATACTCCATTGTCTTAAAATATTGGACAAAATATTTAATTTGGGTAATTATTTTTCTTTTCTAATTTCTATTACACAAATATCACAAGTAAGGAGTGAATTAAAAAAAATAGTCACAATGAATTTAAAATAAACAAAGATTGTTGAAGTAGCCTAGCTTATGTATTACAAGAAAATATTATTTTAGTCAGACAACTGTGTACGAACTTTAAGTAACTGTGCTGGGTTCATTTTGAGTCGATAATGAAGAGTGATTGCGATTCAATGATCTGTTTGTTCTGAAATCGAACTGTATGTTTGATTCGCTAAAAAGAACCGAGTCGTTCGATCGTAAGTCGGACTGTGCTGCTGTTATTTTTTCGCGCTATTGTATATCGCTTGCTTTTTCCAAGTTTAAGCCGTTTTAAATGAGAATACTACCTTAACTAACGTTTATTAGCAGTAACGTTATTCGTTTATAGCACACCTTTGAATTTAGCATTCAAGGACTGTTGACTGAACTCTGCGTCAACTCGTTTCCAGTGTTTCCGTTTTGCTCTGAACAAATCGTACATTCTCGTATTCATCAGTTGACCATATGCACCGAGCGTTTTTTAGAACTTCCGCATGATGATAAGCCAGCTCGTAAACTTCCGGTGAAGCTCATTTTATATGTGTTATATATAAGTGGAGACTACTCTCCTGCCTTGTTCTTATCAGAAACTGAAAAAAATAACTGCAACATCGTAAATAATGATAGCGGCATGAATGTTCAGTGGCATGTTATTTAACAACATATAAAGAGCCTGGAAATCCCAGAAGAGGACATAGACACATAGTTGTATATTTAAATGCTGACAGCTAAACACTATCATAACTGTTTAGGCTAATGTTACATAACTATGCTTCTCTTCAATGACATCTTAATAGTATTCTAGATAATCAATAACTTTTCTTCATCATGAACACATTTTTAAAATCTTCTAATATTTTAAAGCCTTTATTATTTTTCAACTCTACAGCTGTGCAGTAAAATTCACTTTAAATATTTACTTTTCATTCATAAAGACTTGATGAAAAAATGTCTTTTTACAGAAAACAACAAGATGAAAATGATATGAAATTACCCTCATAACCAGAAGATGGCAGTAGACCTTATTGTAGATGGCAGTAACCTTTGTACAGGTTCAGAAAGCTCTCTGATTTCATCAAAAATATCTTAATTTGTGTTCTGAAGATGAGCAAAGGTCTTACGGGTTTGGAACGACAGAACCGTGAGTAACTAATGACAGAATTTTCATTTTTGGGTGAACTATCCCTTTAAGATGGAATAGGCTCAAGCACTCCTGTGACTCTAGAGAATAAGCAACCAACTTATTCAATATGAATCAATATAAATTAGAAAATTTAAATATTTAATTTAATAACTACATCTTTTAAGTTTTATCTTGAACTGTAAAAGCTATTAAATAGCCTATATTAAACCAACACAAACTTGTTACTGCTCTAGTTTTCTTACTCTGAATTTAGTCTGAATCATTTAATACACAGCTCTGTTTTTGACATCGGCTTGTCCGATGTTTCATTTGGTTATTATTGTCAATCATAGCAATGACTCACGCATATTTACTGGCATAATTTTTTACACTTGCGTTTGTCATTCTTGAAACGCTATACATGGTCCTCTTAGACAAACAGAACTTTTCTTCGAATTGTGAATGGATTATGTAGAGAAAATGAGCAAAGGACACTCCTATTAAGGCACAGTACAGTTGACCGGATGAAATCTGAGAGCTTTCTGAACCTGCATAAACAGCAATGCAACTGAAAGTTCAAATGGCCCAGAAAAGTAGTAAGAACATCGTTAAAATAATCCATGTGACATCAGTGGTTTAACCATAATTTTATGAAGCTTTAAGAATAATTTTTGTGTGCAAAGAAAACAAAAATAATGACTTTATTCAACAATTTCTGTTCTTCCGTGTCAGTTTTCGACGTGTAATTTTCATTTTTGGGTTAACTATCCCTTTAACTTAATCACAACTTGAAATGTAGCAACTTGAAAATCCATTCATAGAGTTTTTGCTTGTTTCCATTCCATTCTGCATGTTGTGTAAATCAAGTAGGCTAATGCTGTGATTAAGTGTCTCAGCATATTACAGACTTTCTTTAATTACAATACACACACACTCATTTGTTTTGAAGTAACAGTGCAAATGACACCGCATAACACATATTACTCCTCATGCCTGCAGCTCCCAATGTTATTGCACAACTCTGAAAGAGAGAGCAAGCATTGTGCGCTCTGCAGACAGCAGTGCACTGATTCTTTTCTGCTCTTTAATTAGTTGTTTAGAAACCTCTGTATATATGAATCGAGCTAGCCTTTCACCTTCCATGTGCCTTCAAAATTTCCTCTTTGTCATCTGTCTTTTTTTAAAATGAAATCCTATTGGATTGTATTAGACTTAAGTCTAAAAGCCTGTTTGGCAGAATTCTCTGCTTTAAAGGATCAGTGCAGCCACAAAAACCATTACAGCAGATGCCTTGTAGATGCCACAGTGACCTTGCTTCTTATTTTTGATAGACACTCACAATGAATCATTCCAGGGAATACAACTGTCTTTCCTGTTACAAGGAAAGTTTTTCAAGAACTAATAATATGCATGTACTGTATATTACCTTTGCATTACAGCCATGTGACCACATTTAAATGTCCAGCCTGTCACAGATTTGATTCTGGTTCTCACTTAGCTCACTCTGCCAGATAAAGTGCCCGGTGCGCAATAGCCCTTGCTGACAAACTGGTACACGTCTTTCACCTCTTGCTGTTCAAGACAAAGGCGCCACACTCTGCAATCAAAAAAGGTTCTCGTTTCTCCTTTTGAAAGGTGAGTCAAAAGAGCACTTATAAAAACTTTTTTTTTCCGCCATCTGTTATACAACAGCAGCCACTCCAGAGATAAACATAGCTATCAGGCAAACTAGCTCAATTAATCAAACTTGACATGAGTACGTTCTGGTCTGAATCGGCCTTGATTACAGAATTACTGTGTAATTAAAATTTAGGGTGGTTATGACAGCTGACTGTGAAGTTAGTGAAGTCTGAAGCTTCACACTGTAGTTGTTTTAAAGGGATAGCTCACCTCAAAATGAAAATGCATGCCATGGTTTGTTCCAAGCCTACATGCTGTTGTTTTTTCATTCAACACAAAATGGAAATCTCTGAGAAAAACTGGCTGGCCAGTTCAAATGAAGAATAAGATCTGAAAATGAAGCAGGGGTTGAGAATTTTCAGTGAAAAATCACTTTGGTCTGTTCAAATGTTCTTATTCTGTATTCCACAGAAGAAAAAAAAAAAGAACGCATAATTAAAGTCAATGAAAAGCATGAGGGAGAATAAATAATTACAAATGAACTATTTATGCGCTATTATTTTAACATTTACGATACAAAGCTCTTTTGCAATTTGGCTTTTCCCCAAAACCATGCAAAGCTTAGTAAATGCTTAGCAAAACTACAGCTTTCCTTTTGTGGCAAGCTGTACTGACATGGTTACATTTGGCAGAGTGTCTACAAATACTTGCTCAGCCTTACAAGATTTTGAGATGGATGTGGACATTTGGTATTTGATCTCACTGTACATAGCTATTTTTCTAGTCATACATAAATATCCACCAGTCCACCATGACAACCAGCTGACAGATGTCTGGTGTAATGATAGAAGTAAAAACTGCTGCTAATAATTTAACATAATGAAAGAACTGCTTGTTCTCTTGAACTGTTCTAGCTGTATATGGATTTGACCTGACACCTAATGTTCTTTGTTAGTATTTCATTTAAATGTTGCTGTTTTAGTGAAGTATTCACCCTTAAGGTCAAACGAAATAAAGGAATATTGCTTAAAGGAATAGTTCACACAAAAATAAACATTCTGTCATATTGTAGTCACCTTCATGTCATCCTGATCATCATGAGAAAGAAAAAACTCAAACAGTCTACATAAAATCTAAATTTGTTCTGTTATGAGTGATGAGTGCATGTAATTTATTTAATCCTGATCACAAAGTAAAATGGGTTGCAAACATCAATTCACTTTGACTTAAAATTTTATGACTTTTGAAGAGTCACAAAAAAGTATTTTTGTGCTTTCATGGTCATTTTTGGAGCTTGGCAGCACAGAAAAAGAAATTGTCATTCACAAGGGAGTGTGGAGTAAATGATATCTTAATTTTCATTTTTAGGTGAACGAGTGGTATGTTTAAGTCCTCCTGGGAAGTTTGTATTTATGAGTTGGAAAAACTTAACAACTAAATTAAGATGCAATGTAGATGCAACGTAGATTTATTATAGAAGAAATTCATCATATTTATTGTCAATACAGCATCCATTGCATCCAGCACAACTCAGTGGTTAAAGAAAGTTCTGAGTTTCCCATTAGTAATTATGCTCTTTCCGACATGACTTGAAATGCTCCACAACCCTTAAATGTGACATATTATGCCCCTTTCACAAGATGTAAAAGTCTCTGACAGATCTTTTTTGTAGCTTGTTAAAACTGGCACTTTTAAGTAGGACTGGGCTATATGGCCAAAGAAAATTATCACAATAATTTTTTTCATATCAATCAGTATCGATAATTAGCACGATAAATTCAAGTTTAAAGGCAGATTTTTGCTCCAAAGTGAAAGTTGTAAAAACCAGACCGTTAATTGTAAACAATTCTTTATGGTCAGAATACAACAAAGACTTCACGTTTTTGAATTCTTTACACTTTTCTAGTCAGTTTTCCTTAACAAAATAAATAGAAAATAATAAGAAAATAATTATAATTTAGTTCTACATGTTCTAATGAGTAATATTGTTTCAAATCAAGAAACAGGTTTGTGTTGTCTCATATTATTAATAATAAAATAAAAACAATTTCACTCTTAGAAATACACATTTGATTGTAGCTTGAGTTAGGATGCAGATTTATGTTCATTATCAAAATCAGTAAAATCGGTAAAAAAATTGTAGCAACCTCATTTTATATGGTGAAATGTAATTTTGCTGACTGTTTGAGTTTTTTTAATTAACCATTTAGATCATGATAATCACTGTTAAATCCACCTCTGAACATTTATTAAACTCTTGTTATCGTTTATCAACTAAATTTATATTGCACAATAATTATCGACCAGCCCTACTTTTAGGGTATGACCCAAAATGCACTGTTTTTGTGTTTGTCCCTTTAAATGCACATAAGTTGTTGCTTCCAGCTCCCTATTCAGAAGAGGGCATAGCTTCAAGAGCTCATGCTCCGGCATAACGGCAAAAGCAAAACAGGACAATCTTATGCACTGAAAATGTCAGAAACTCTTCTGAGTGTTCAGCCTTAAGGTGTTCAGCCTTATATGTTTGAACTGGAATCAGTTAAAAAGCCAGTCATCTGATTGTACTGTGCATAATAAATGCATGTTTATGAATTAGGGTTTAAGAAGCATGATTTAATAAAAAGAACAACATAGCTGTTCACATGGTGCCATCATGTGCTATCACAAACTTTCTAAGTCCCACTTATAATTATGATTGACAAATCCAAGCGGTCGACTTCACATTGCTTTCACATGCAATTTTTAATTCCTGCATTCCTATTTATGATCATTCTGGTGACATGTAAAGGCAGCATCTATGAAAACAGACAGAGACAATGGTAGCTTTAGCAACATTAGCTTTACAGAGTGCCAAGAAGCTCTTTTAGAAAGTCAATTTGGAAAATAAAATATAGCATGCGATACTTACTCTGGAGCTAGTGTTTGCACACAAAGCGTTGGTATTGATTGCTCTTTCAGAATCAACTTTTGCGAAAATCCAGCGTTGAACTGACCCTCGTAATCTTAATAATATCTTGTAGTGTGTGATGCGCCACGATTTTCAAATCTTGTAGTTTGTGCATGTTTAAGATTTAAGGGAAGATAATCTGCAAAGATTCTCCTTATGTGTGCACTGCAACCAGATTTCATAATCGGTTAGGATTTTAAAAATCCTGTAGTGTGAGCCAGGCTTAAAGGAGAGCTCCACTTTCAGAACATCAATTCACAAATAATTTACTCACCCCCTTGTCATCCAAGATGTTCATGTCTTTCTATCTTCAGTCGTAAAGAAATTATGGTTTTTGAGGAAAACATTTAAGGATTTTTCTTCATATAATGAACTTTAATTGTGCCCCTGATTTTGAACTTCCAAAATGTAGTTTAAATGTAGCTTCAAAGGGCTCTAAATGATCCCAGCCGAGGAAGAAGGGTCTTATCTAGCGAAATGATCGGTCATTTTTTTCGGAAAATAAAATGTGTATACTTTTTAAGCACAAAAGCTTGTGTAGCACAGGTTCTGGAGAACGCGCAAAGCCTAAGAAAGTGCAAGTAAGTCAAACGCTGTGTACAAACAAAAAGGTACAACGTGTCGGACGATTCTGAAGTTGTAGGAGAGTTGTTTTTCGCCATACCTTTTTTTAGCCGGAGTAAACAGACGATGAACTTAGACGTGATTCGTAGTAGTGATGGGAAGTTTCGGATCATTTTACCGACTCGGACCTTTGAGTCTCGTTCAGCAAAATGAAAAAGTCATTTAGTTAATTTTAGCAAAATCAGCATCACGTGACAGCCCCGTAAGAGGAACGAACGACTCGAAAAACCCGAAGACTCGAAACAGTTGAACTAATTCCAGTACAGAACCTAATAGGGTGTTGTACACGCGCGACTGAACGCATCACTCCCCGAGACGACTCGTTCTTCACGAGTCACATTAAAGATTCATTCAAAATGAACGAACGCACATCCGAGAGCCTGTGCTAAAAAGTATACAAATTTTTATTTTTCGAAAAAAAAAGACAAATCGTTTTGCTAGATAAGACCCTTCTTCCTTGGCTGGGATCATTTAGAGCCCTTTGAGGCTGCATTTAACCTACATTTTTGAAGTTCAAAATCGGGGGCACAACTGAAGTCCTTTATATGAAGAAAAATTCTCAAATGCTTTCATCAAAAAACCATAATCTCTTTACGACTGAAGACAGAAAGACGTGAACATCTTGAATGACAAGGAGGTGAGTAAATCACTTGTAAATTGTTCAGGAAGTGGAGTTCTCCTTTAAGAAAGAATAGGGAAGAGAGGAATGAAGTTACATTTTGTTGCCTCTAGAGTGTCTGTGATGATTTTGGCTAAAGTTAGCAAACAAATGTTTGTTTAGTCTTTTGCAGTGTTTTAAGCCTCAACCGTAAAAAATATTTTTCCTTTCTGGATGTGGCTGGACAACAGGAAATAGATTTAGTTGTTAGAGCTAGTTCTCATAATATTTTGTTTTCAGATTCAGGAATTCAGTTGAGTGGGCCCTTGACTGATTATTATGTTTTTTGCTGGTTTGAGTTTGAGTTTTGTACGCCGATTCATTGCATCAAAACCTTTCTGGCACACATATAAAACCTATAGAATTAATAGTAAACTCCACTAAAGACACTTATTATGATTACTGGTCTAATTGGAGCACTTTTCCTATCAGTATTTCTATTAAGAGAAAAGTATTGATTATTTAATGAATTGATTATTTATTAGAAAGTGATCCAACTAACATCTACATCAGTTGAGCCTTGATCGAGATATGATAGAGATTAATTTAAGACGTGCATCACAAGCAGCACTGTCAACAAAGTTAGATCTGATGGTCCTAACTCTGAATCTGATCTCTAATTGGAGCTCCATGCATGTTTTACCACCATTGCCAATATGTAAATCTGTTCATTAGAACCAAAAATTGTGTCAAATATCAGCTATTTGTTATTTGTTTTTTGCGATGCAGTGAAGTCACAATTCAAAACATCTTAGCATTGGTTCAAAGCTGACAAACACACACCCAGTATGCTATATATATTAACATATGTAAAGTGAAATAGCTTATTTTAATAAATAGGTTTAAAATATGAGTAGTCCCAGTAGTCCCAGATCTTTTTGCCACATGGGAGTGGAATATCATGCTTTGCTTGTGACACAATCATCTAGACACTTCACTAGACTCCTACAAAAGAACAGCAGACTGAAATGGATCTTGAGTGGCTTAAGATGGAGAAATCAAGATGACTGAACGGGAGTCTGATTACAGCATTAGGATTTGTTAACCGCAGTATAACACATTGTCAATCAGCATGTTTGAGACATCTAAGCTGTTAAACTGGTACCAGTGAGCTGGTGATAATGTAATCACGAGACTGACATGCTGTGCCGTTGATTCTTCAAAGCATCTTTTCATTCATTTTTTTGCAGATTAATATGGTGAATGTGAGGATTTCATTCATTTCATGCATCACTGTTGATCATGTAAAATCTACAATTCTAATTTTTGATATCAATTGAAAATTAATGATAGGTTTTCATCCAGTAAATAAATATAATATATTTGGTTAACTTGTTTGAATAGTACCACAGTCTTTGATAATACATGGGTTTGTCTGCTTGATTTAACCTACTTTTGTGGTTTAGTTCGGTCATTTTTGGATGTTTAGACAGACTGAAGGCTTAAGCACAATTGTGATAATCATATTAAAATTATAGAAATATATATATATATATTCTGACAGGAGCCTTGGTTATTTCAAGCTGTTCTCTGATTGCTAATTCTCTGTTCAAATTATTTCTTAAGTTTTAAACTATGCTGGAAAGCAACTTACAACACACTTAAATGTATCTAGTATGATAAAATGTCTTGCTGCTCAACATTAAAATGCTTGGCTATAGTGCTTGCTGTAGCAGTTGCAGCGTGCCTCAGAAACCCTTCATCTTCCCCAGCTCCACCTGTATAGAGCTGCCTCGGTGGGAGGGCTGCGATAGGGTGTCCTATCTGCCTGTTAACGTATGTATTTGCATACCTCCATGCACAGTTCGTGCCGACGTGATACATCATCAGCGCATTTCTAGTACACTACTGCATTACCGAGTGAGAATGGAAGGCATAATTATTGTAATATAATGTGATTTGTACTTTTAAAGTATTCTCACCAGCTGCTGAGGCTTGTTTGCTTTTAACCCAAATGTTTTTATTATAGCAGTCCTTGCACTAAATTATTATTATTATTAATTTAAAAAAATATATAATTTATTTATTGTACAAATATTTTTAATTGATTCTCATACATATTACGGCATAAAACACAATATATTTGTACAGAAGCAGCCATTTCCTAATTATCTACAACTTATTCCGACGCTGAATATTTTTAAATAAATGTTCTCGTTAATGGGCAGTGGGTATTAATAAAAAAAAGCAGTAAAATTCTCTTCCATGCTTGGTTGCTGACACGTTCCTCCTAGGGGATGATTAGCAGAGGCTAATTGATGAATTGATACCTGACTACTAACTGCCCCTTCAGGCTTATTCCTGGTGAAAAAAAACTGCACTAATATCAGGGATTCTTACCACTCCACAGACCATGGGTACATTTGTGGCTTTGAGCAAAGAGCAGAGTTTTCTGTGCTGAGATGCCCAAGAGACACTTGTATTTGTAACAAAAATACAAATGAAAAAGGAATTAAAGGGTTCACAAGGAAGTGTGGAATAAAAAAGGCTACTGTGATCTTGGTGGGAGGTGGAAAGTAAAGGTCAGAGTTTGCCTAGCTTGTCCATGCAGAGCTAAAAAATAATAATAATGAGATTGAAACCTGCCCAAGGGCTACACTTGAATTGTACTGATTAAAACCTTTTCTTAAATAAATAAACAATTATTTAAAATGAATGTCTGTATGTGCAAAAAAATGTGTATTTATTTTAAATATTTGAGGCTATTATTATTGTTACATTTTTTTTTACATCCTTTAAGGCAGACCATGTTAAACCAAGGTAAATTAATGTTTTAATCTGATCTTCCTCTTTTCTTTACAGGATTTCTTAGTTTAAATCATTTGGATATCTAGCTAGAGAATTTTATACTCAACATTGTCCATAAAACCTATGTTTTTAGTATGCCCAGTTTTTACTTTTTTAAAAACAACTATTTTCATCAGGACAAACTTTGAAGGGCTTATTTTGTAAGATTGTCCTATTGTATGGTTTGTTGAATGTGCCATTTAATAGCCTGTAAAACCCAAATGGCAATATAAGAATGTGGAAACACTGTTATAGAGGATGTTTTCCATTCTTAATTTGAAATTATCTTTGGTTGGTTGTGTTTAAATGCATTGCCATGTGGGCTTCACAGGCTATTACATGGAAGGAGAAATGCCAGGAGTCAGGATTTGGCTGATTTACATGGTCCAGTTTGCCCCTACTGGTAGATGTTGTAACTACACTGTCCTTCTGAAAAGAGCATCTTTCTCTTATTTTTTCACCCATTTCACACTTACAGAAAAATTATGTTGTACTAGTGCCTGATTCTTTTTTTTTTTTTTTGACTTTTAAAAGTGTGAAGAGTACTTAAATGCCAAAGCTGAGGAAATAGGACTGTGTGTTTTTGAGGTGCCATCAGACAATCAGTGTCGTCATGATGTATTTTTATGCAGCTTTAAAGATTGCTTTTCCAAGTAATATACACATCATTTGAGTAAAAGCACAAGCAGAATTTAGTTCGAGTCTGCCTTTGCCTGGTCTGGGAGACAGATAATTATTAGTCATGCCGTTCTGATTTTGTTAAGTCTATGCTACACTTAATCACTCTGCAAGGGTCTGGAGCATAAACACAAAAATCATCTCGAATTAGTTGTTATGATGGAACATTATTAATTTATGGCTGTGAAAAATATGTTGCAGACAAAAATCATTAGAGTATGTTTTACAACTCTAAAACTACTTAAAGATTTCAAGTTTAATTTAGTGTGTTGCTTGTGAAATTTCTAGAGATTTCTGTTGTAAAAATTGTTTCAAAGTAAATCCCACACCAAATGTTTTTCAATTTAAAGTAACTGTGTTCTTGAAAAGTATGTGCATATACGTACAGTAAGGCATCATGGCAGTTTGTTGTTAGTTTGTTAGAGCTCTCTTGTCAGTGTTTGCCCAGTATTTGCTCAGCTTCATGTAGAATGTAGAGTGCAAATGCATGGAGGGACAAATTGAGACAAGTGTTTTTTTTATTTTTGTGGTGGAAATATTATTTTCCTGAGAATTCTATATCAAACCATATATGTAGATATGCACAATGTGATTATAGAGAAGTCTTTATCCATGCAACAGCTGTACAAGTAATGTAAACGGATACAATAAAAGAATGTTTTCACGAAAGTGCTATGGAGACACTGAATGAGGAATGAATTATGCATCAAGTTTTACTCTTAGGACCCTACTAACAAAATAATGGTGTGATGGTTATGGCACACTGCTGCAGAGTGGCAGCCTTTAGGGAAATTTATTCTCTCCAACTGAGATAAACACCAGGCAAACATTTACATACCAGGCTGAAAGAAAGGGGGGAAAACGAATCAATGAAAATGAAGTACATCAAAGATGCAAACTGCTTTCAAAATATTGTGAACTATTTTTGGTATAATGTCACTGGATAGCAGTTCTAAAGGGAAGGCTATTCATAGCAGTAGTAAAAACATTTGAAATACACGAAACATGAACAAGATTACACAAGTCTAGAAATTGTAATGTGGATGAAAATTGTTTGAGAGGTTGAAGGAAGTTGAAAACATTTCTCAAACAAAATAAATCCTATTCCACCTGCATGGATTTCTAAATATGGCATAAAATGTATTTTTTAGAAAATACAACTTTTCTGTCAGTGGTTCCCTGGGTTGAGAGTCTGGACTGGGGATCCAAAAATCTATAAAGATTCAAAAGCCATGCTTTAAATATACAAAAGAAATACTACTCATGCAAGATCGAGGGATTTGTTTCCTTTAACGTGTGCGACAAGAAAAATGCCTTTTCCCTACTGTGAAATTTCTGGGCTCACAATCAATTTGACAGGCCTTATGACCTTTTATGATTGACAGCCATTTTTCAGTTATATTAAAGATTAACTTGGGCTCGGGTCAGTGCGCTGAAAGGAAAAATCAAGGACATTGATGCTTTTGTTCTTCAAACACGGACAACTCGTTAAAACGGTGCACTTGAGGTCATTATGAATGAATGAGTTGAATTTCTTTTAGGTTCACATTTCTTGCTGGCAAAAGCAGATTCTCGAGAATCCTGTTCTGTGTATTAGACACTATTTAGCTCTTATGTAGCCAGCGATGATGTCTCTGTGTGATTCAGTAGAGACTGCTTTGTGCTTTAAGTATGAGAGATCATCTTTTTTATTGCAAATCATGTAGCACTTGCTTTCAAATAACATGTTTCTGAGGTCAAAAGTTTACATCCCCTTTTCAGAATCTACTTATATTACCAAAATAAGAGAGATCATACAAAATTCATGTTATTTTTTATTTAGTACTGACCTGAATAAGATATTTCACATAAAAGATGTTTACATATAGACTACAAGAGAAAATAATAATTGAATTTATGAAATTTATTAATGATTCTTAATACAGCGTTCTTACCTGAATGATCCACAGCTGTGTTTTTTTGTTTATTGATAGTTGTTCATGAGTCCCTTGTTTGTCCTGAACAGTTAAACTGCCTGCTGTTCTTCAGAAAAATCCTTTAGGTCCCACAAATTCTTTGGTTTTTCACTGTAACCCTTTCCAAAAATGAGTATGATTTTGAGATCCGCCTTTTTACACTGAGGGACTCTCATGCAACTATTACAGAAGGTTTAAACACACACTGATGCTCCAGAGGAAAAACCATCCATTTTAAATTTTTGAATTTGAAGATCAGATTTAACTTATTTTGTCTTCTGGGAAACATGTAACTATCTTCTGTAACCTCTGAAGGGCAGTATAAAATGAAAAAAAAAAAAAAAAAGATATTTAGGTMAAATAAGAAAAATGTACAATCTCCATTCTGTTCAAAAGTTTTCACTCCCTGGCTCTTAATGCATTGTTTTTCCTTCTGAAGCATCAGTGAGTGTTTGAACCTTCTGTAATAGTTGCATATGAGTCCCTCAGTTGTCCTCAGTGTGAAAAGATGGATCTCAAAACCAAATACACAAAAATGCTGGAAAACTTTTCTTATTTTTCTTATTTAAAGCAACATTTTGTTTTTATACAGCAAAACTTAGGACCCTGCATGTACCCTGTGCGTCAAAAGGTGACGCTAAAGGATGCTGACCAAAATGTGATGAGTTGGGAGTGAGAATGTGCTGCATTTTTATGCTTTGCTGTGGGCAGTTAAAAACAGCCTTAAGTTCATTTGGAAATCATTTGATGACTGATTTTTTTTTAATAATAAATAAATCATCAAAGAACACAGGCGTCTACACGCATTTGAAATTGTGACAAAAAGGATCACAGATAGCAAAAAGAGATATTTTCAGAATTACAAGTTGTTTAAAGACATAAATTAGTTAATAAGTATATCTTGAATGCGTCCAATTACAGAGCTCCACAATGGCACAGATTTAAGCTGCTTATTCTATTATCAACAGCCATCATGGATTTAAAGCCTAGGTGAGATTACTTACTATTATCACACAAAGCATCCTAAGGCATCTGCAGACTCATTGAAAACCAATAAACATTATTTATTTCATTTTATTGATGTTAAACCATTTCTCTTGTATGGTGCATTTCGAGCGCATTTCGAGCGCATTTCTCCGCATTGAATAGCTCAATCAGTTGAAAAGCGCAAAATGTCAATAACTATCTGAAACTTGATTACATTTAATCACATCTACTCATTCTGAATGGGCCACAGATACATCTGAACTTATTCTTTTACATGCTCATTTCCCCTGATAATTAAAACGTTAGTTCAATCTGTGCATTTTGCCATGGATGTGTAGTCCTACTATGCAGTTCAGACAAATGTTTTTGGTGTAAAATCTAAATAATAATATGCATAATGTTAATAACAGAAAACCTTGAAATGTTTCATGTCTCAGTTATGAATTCATCCAGTCTTTTTAGTTCAAAAGGGTAAATGTAATTATTTACATCTTACCTCACACACTCTTTCATCGTTACAAATTATAACATTGTGCTGAAATTCATGATCAAAAAAACTGGGTAGCTGCCACAGTAGCACAATGAGATAATTCAGGAGAATATATGTCAACAACATTTCATATTGTAAGTGATTTTCATCATTTAGAAGTTAATCACTGAACCGAATCTGACACACAGCCGGATGAAAGAAAATAGAATAGAAAAAATCTCTTCCTTTCCTGTAATTGTTTCTCCTAGACAGCAATGAGATTAAATGGACAGCAACTACAGACTCTTGATTAGTTCTTCTCCTACTTGTTGGTTTTGTTTTGTTTGTTTCTAAGAAAAGACCGCAGTAGTTTTACATCTCCATTAGAGTGTCAAAAGACTTCTTACTGCTCTAATTAGCCAAGATATTAAAGTCTGCAATCAACTGTCAGCAAGTTCAGTATAAACTATGTGATCCACATTAAATTTAGATCTTACACTGTATGTTTTAGGACTAATATCATTGACAAAGTTCCTTTATAAAACAT
>JAHKKF010516983.1:0-20147 GCA_019740295.1 Labeo calbasu | reverse complement strand
ACCACGCTTAGGCCTGACATGGTCTTGTTTTTAGAATAATCAAGGCAGGTGATTCTACTGGAATTGAAGACTGGATGGAAGAGGCATTTCAACCAAGTGTGCCGTACAAGTCTTGAAAAGTGAAGCCAAAACGTTTCAATCGCCCCAGGTGGCTGGTCCCAGTATAGGTCATAAACCCCGCCCTCTCCATGTAATCTAATGGGACGTGAGGCAAACTAAATAATTAAATTTCACTTCAAATAATTGTTTTCCAAAGATGTTTTTTGTCTTTTTATGTAGTTTTTATCATGCTGATCTAAGTTCAAGTGTTCCTTTTTTAAAAAAAAATAAGTTTAGTTAGTTGGTTTTAGTTAGTTATGTGATGTTATAAAAAAACAGGAGCGTGACAACATGATTGATAGCTGAGATTGACAGATTCTCTGAGTGAACTGAGGTGCTAACAGAATTTTTCGGGATCTTCAGGAAGAGATTAGGCTTTTATTTACCTTATTTTAACACAGTCCTCTTGTACGGTAATAAGCACACAAAAACTGGAGCAGTCAGGCTAATTAGGGGCATGTGCTTGCAGTTGACTCTGCGGGAGTGTGAGCGGGACGCGGCTCCACTTTGCTCATTACTGCGCAGACTTGGGTACCGAGTTATCTACTGCGCAAACTGTGTTCTCAAATCAGCGCAATATGTCCACGTCTTATTGGGGCATTGGCGGCTTCACTTTTCTTCAATGGAAGAGAGTGAAGGTGTGTCATCCATCTTTTTTTGCAGTCTATGGTTTGAACAGAAAAGTGACAAGTATGAGGAGTTAGCAGGCGAATACTGTAACAGGGGACATCAGGGAGAAACCATCAGGGAGCAGGAAGTAAGTGGGTTGGCTTACTGGCAGCAGCTCGAGACTGGCAGCTAAAGGTTGACCACAAATTCCCAGAAACCATTGCTACAAGCATGCTTAGGCCTGACATGGTCCTGTTTTCAAAATCATCAAGGCACGTGGTTCTACTGGAATTGACTGTGCCCTTGGATGACTGGATGGAAGAGGCGTCTGAAAAGAAGAGAGCCAAGTACGAGGAGTTGGCAGGCGAATGCCGTAACTGGACGGAAGACCTGCTGCCTCCCCACCGAGGTTGGCTGCTGAGGTTTTGCGGGCCAGGCGTTATGCGGGGCCCTCATGCTCTTGGGATTCAGGGGACTGCACAAGAATAAACCCTTCAGGAACATCATGGATGCTGCTGAGAAGGCATCAAGATGACTGATCAAAAGTGGCGATCTGTGGACTACACAAGCTACCTTGTACTCCTGGCTGGGTTGCCTGGGTGACAGTGTATAATGTTGAAAGACCTGAAACACCCGATGATCCCAGGTTACATCACTGATGATGTGTCTAGGGCGCACGCTTCCAAAACACTTATGGAAATCTTGTCAGATTTTTTATTCTGGTGCCTTTTGTCTTGCAGCCTCAAATTGTCCCTAATTTACTGTCCTAATTATTTGCTTAATAATTATCAACATAGCCGCTGAGAGATCTGGAGCAGCGTCTGTCTAGTGGTACTGCGGGACAAAATTATTGAGAGGAGAAGGTCCGACAGTTGCGGCAGGAGCTCCATGTGCTTAGAAAGCAGTTCAAGTAGGCAAAGAAGGAGGATAAATATCCTACGCAGAAGCATAGCGGTCGACTCACCTGTACTCAAGACGAGTTTGATAAGTACCTCAGCACCAGTTACCAGAGTTAGAGACCAGTACTTTGGACCAGGTAGCACACTGATAACCCCATCGGAACCCAGTGTGACATTTAACCTCAAGGATTCAACCCTGAGAGAGGTTCAGGAGGTTGTCAAACATGCAGAGGGTGCAGATATGCAGAGGGTGTCTGGTTTCCTAAGAACTCAATAACATCGAGCAGTTCAGGGTCATCTCACTCCTCAGCGTGGAGAGGAAGATATTTTTTAGTACTGTTGCCCAATGCATGACAGAGTTCCTCCTGCAGAATAAGCACTTTGAAAGCTGGGATCCTGAAAGTGCCAGGCTGCATTGAGCACACAGGAGTTGGGAAAAGTCAACAGCACATTTAGGGACACAGCCACACTTCATGAAACTGGAAAAGAGTGGATTGCTGCAGTGGACAAGTCAGGGCTTCCAAGGAAGTTTAAAGCCTGGATTTATCAGCATTGCATTCTGCTGCAATTCCTCTGGCCACTGCTGGTTTTTGACGTCCCTTAACCATTGTTGAGAGATTTGAGAGGAAGATCAGCCACTCTCTACGTAGGTGGTTGGGTCTCCCTCGCTGTATCACCAGCATAGTATTATACAGAAGGAAGAACAAGCTACAACTCCCCTTCAGTAGCCTGTCGGAGGAGTTCATGGTTTCCCAAGCAAGAGAGATGATGCTGTAAAGAGAATCCACTGATGCCAAAATTCCCTTAGCTGGCATCGAAGTGAGGACTGGTAGGAAGTGAAGAGCACAGGAGGCAGACGACCAGGCTGAGGTGCGGCACAATGTGCTGGTGGGGACAGTGGCGTCAGGATGCACAGGACTTGGCTCTAAACATAAACCTTGACATGACAAGGCCTCAGGAAAGGACAGACATCAACTGGTCCAGGAAGAAATCTGAGCAGGGGTGGAGGAAAGACACATTAGTAGGATGGTGGGGACGAGACAACCAGGGTCGTGGACTAAATGGGAACAAGCGATGGACTGAAAGATCTTGAGAGCTGAGTTATGGAAAGCGGAACCATACCAGATCCACTTCCTTATCCAATCAGTCTACAATGTCCTCCCCAGTTCAAACAACCTCTTCTCCTGAGGCCTGAAAGACACCCCTGCATGCCTCCTACACCAAAATAGAGGATCCCTGGAGCACATATTAAGCTGCTGCCCCAAGGCCCTGGGAGAGGGGCATAATCGGTGCCGCCACAATCAGGTGCTAAGGGAAATCGCTGGAACTATCAGCACAGGGATCTCTTTCAGCAAGCACCAGCAGCCAGCACAGCGCACAATCCTATTTGTTAAGGCTGGAGAGAAACCACCAGGGAGCAGGAACTCAGTGGAGGGACTCGAGACTGGCAGCTAAAGGTTGACCTGTGAAGTCAGCTCAAATTCCCAGAAACCATCGTCACGACCACGCTTAGGCCTGGTATGGTCCAGTTTTCAGAATCATCAAGGCAGGTGGTTCTACTGGAATTGACTGTGTCCTGGGAAGACTGGATGGAAGAGGCATTTGAACAGAAGAGGGCCAAATAAGAAGAGTTGGCAGGCGAATACCGTAACAGGGGATGGAAGACCGGCTGCCTCCCCATCAAGGTTGGCTGCCGAGGTTTTGCCGGACAGTCATGATGCAGGGCCCTCAAGGACTTGACCAGATGACCCCAGGTTACATCACTGATGATGTGTCTAGGGCGCACCTGAAAGGTGTGTGTCAAAATCTATAAATTAAAATAACACAAATATTGTTCGAGTCTTAGAATAGCACACTTCCAGAACACTTCTGGATAACTGGTTAGAGTTTTTATTCTGGTGCATTTTGTCATGCAGAATCAAATTGTCCTTAATTTTTTAGCTTGTTCCTCAAAATATTGTCCACCCTGTTATATTCTGCTACTGGCCCTTTAAATGAAAGTTGGAAAAAAGAAAATTACATCAAATCATATGGCTGATGTATTTTCTATGGAGGGAAAACAACTGGGGAAGATGAGTAACCGCTTCTGTTTTGTTAATTTATTTGTCTGTCTTTTAACTTATTTATCTTTCCAGTCTAATTTGATTAACCTTTACATGTCCACCCTGTTAAGGGGAATATCAAAAAAGTAAATAGAAATTCTTATTTGTAAAAGTAGCATTTAAAAAAAAAAACAAAAACAAAAAACATTCAAACCCTTATTTGACAAACCTTCTGTGGTTTTTTTTTTTTTTGGCTCAGATTTAGTATAATTACAGATTTTAGGTCAAAATGTCCACCCTGTTAAGTCAGAAAACCTAATAGGGTGGACACATTTAATGTACATGTTACAGCAATTTTTCGAGGTTTAAGAATAGTGTATTTAAATGTTATTACATTTTACATGTGGTATGTTTTACGTATTGTTTCCATCACAACCAAGTTCAAACAAAATTAGTATTGTAATTAGCTGTATATCTCCCAAGAAATGTCTATACATTTAATTCATAAATCTTTTAAATTGTTGTTCATTTGTCTCTAACAGGGTGGACATTTTTGGTTTTTCTTCTCATTGAATTTGTCTCAGGATTTCTTAAATTTATATATCTAAGGTTAGCCAAAATTATTTTTTACATGTTTTACATCTCCCTATCATAATTACATAAGAATTGATTATTGAAATGTTTATTTTTTTTAAGTGTTATTATGTCCAAAAGGCACCAAATACTAGGAATGACCCAGTTCACATTTGTCTGAATACACAGTAGCTCACGTTTGCTTCTCTCAGTATGAGCTAAGACCAATTATTTGAGATCGAGCTCTGAAGAGCCTCATTGGGAATTTGTTGTAATTTGTCCTGTTTGGCAGCCAGTCTAGGCATAAGGAACAGGGCCAAATTTTGATGTTCCCATCCAGTTTCCAGAGTATTTACTATTTCAGTTCTTGGTTTTTACATTATAGTCTTCATGAGATGTTCCTTATTTAACAAAGACTCAGTTTGGCTGAGATTGTATTCCCTAAATGCATGGAATGTTTATGTAAGACTGCGTCAAAATGCCAGACTTCCATGGTATCAGATCCCAATTTGTCTCTCTGGGAATGTGTTGCCCTTTGTTTTAACAGCATAACCTTTCATGTGCATTTTCCAAATTTAAACAGGAAACATGGGATCACTTGTGAAAATATGAGGGAGGACATAAAATAAATAGCTCTTGAATCAAGAAGATATAGTAAAACTTTAACATGTGAACAAAAGGGAAAAAACGAACTATTTTTTAATATGCTCTGATTGCTTGAAACTAGCAAAAACATTAGTTATCATTTGTGGGTGTCTTCATAGAATTGCTTGCTTTTATATAAGAAAAGACAGATGGCAATAGACAGAGGAAATGACAGATTAACACGAGAGCCTTTGTCAACTCTGACTTGGCAGTCCTAAAGAATACAGATTCAAGAGTAAGCTAAAGGGCATACTAATATCCTATGGTCACAAGGTCTCATAGCTTCAAGAAGCAAAAGAGGCCATCAAGAAGTAAACAGGAAATACACTGTATTGATGCAAGCAGCACTTAGCATTATTATGTTTGTGTTTGTTTTATCCAGCTTTGCATCAACAATTATTCAAGAGGTTCTACGCCAATGGTTTGTTTTTATAGTGGCAAAAATGTCCCTGACCATGAGGAAATGAACTGTGGTGACTTTGTGTTTTAAGTGTTTGCTGTCTAAAATGGACTAGGTTTCCTGAGACTGAGAACTGTTCGATTCCAAGTTGGGCATCAAACTGATGTCACAATGAAGAGACATGGTGACCAATGTCTGTGTGTGCTGACTATTTAGTGAAGGAGTTAAAACCAGAGTATTTCAGTCAGTTTAAGAAAACCCCTTAAACGGTTAGTTCACACAAAAATTAAAATTCTGTCTTTAATTTCTCACCGTCATGTCGTTCCAAACCTGTAAGACATTCGTTCATCTTCAAAACACAAATTAAGATATTTTTGATGAAATCCAAAAGCTTTCTGGCCCTGCATAGACAGCAACGCAACTACCACGTTCAAGGGCCAGAAAGGTAGTAAGGACATTGTTAAAATAGTCCATGTGACATGGATTCTACGAGAATACTTTTTTTGTGCATTTTTGGGCCTTGAATGTGGTAGTTGCTTTGCTGTCTATGCAGGGAAAACCTCTTGGATTTCATCAAAAATATGTTCATTTGTATTCAGAAGATGAATGAAGGTCTTACAGGTTTGGATGACATGAGGGTGAGTAATTTAATGACAGAATCCCTTTAAGGCTGGAATACACTACACAACTTTTATAATGGTAGCAGAATTTAATACACTAGTCATCAAACTTATGTTGACTCTGTAAATGGTTAGAAAGAAAAACTGGGCATCATTCACTGAACAACTAAAAATCAGACACTACCAGACGTTAAAGTTGTCCTGAACACAACAAACTATGTGTTCTACAACTGGCTCAAAATGGATGGAATCATCAACTGAACCTAAAAAGAAAATCGGTGTCTGTGCCTATCATATGCTATGTAATTTTCTGTTAAATTTGCAGACTCAGCTAACCCAGACTGTAAATTGGGGCAAAAACTGAAAACACAAAAGTTGTGTAGTGTATTCCACTCTTTACATCAATGCAATCCTGCAAATTTGTTTCGTATATGTGGACTATTAATATGAATGCATCACTGAGGGTCATCACTCACAACATGAATCAAAATCTAAAAAACTCTCAATGACGTCATCAGTTATGCACATCTAAACTAATAAAGCCTTTCCTAAATATTTTTCCTCGATCAGACTTGAACTTCTCTTCTGTGCTGAAAGAAGGAGCGCTGGAGTAAATGTTGGATACGCAGTGAGGCACAGAGGACACAGGGAACACAAGCTAAGTGCTGTGGAGCTCTATGACGCTGATGCGATGGGACGGGCGCAGTGAGGCGTAAGGAGGAGGAGTGAGGATTGAGGTGGCTTTTGGGACAATGGGCCTGCTCTTCTCCAATAAAACATGAAGGCCACATCACAGCATTCTGGCCCCACTGTACATGCTTTGTGTTGGGGAGTGCACCACTAACAAGGAGATGACACGAAATGGGATGTCGATTAACGATATGCCGAGAATTTGCAGGAATTAGCCATACCTGTCGTTTTTATGTTGCTATTTACTTGTTTCATTGATTTATACAGTATTAGAAGGAGCTTAAATGTGTTTAAAACCATTGGTTTGAATGTCACTTTGCAATGCAACGTGTCAGATGAATGCCAGCACCCTTCTGGCTATGGCATGTCTGCACTCAGCCAATCTGTACACTTGTCATTCTTTAAGAGCCTGGCACTGATATGTCTATCAGTCTGTCTACTGTATAATCATCTTTGGCTCTGTGTACCTCTGTGCTCTGTTTGACTTATTTTTAAACCCCTGAGAACAAGACAAGAGGGATAGGTTACTATTAGAATGAGTGTTAATGGAAAAACTGACATCAGGGTGACCGGCCTTTCATTTGATGTTGTTGGTAAATGTTTTTCCAAACTATCTGTTAGTACATTAAAGCTTTAAACACATCCTGTATAACCGAATTAAGCAGTTACTATAAGACAGGCCCTCAAACAAACTGCAAGTCTGTGTATAAACATCTGTAGGATTTATAAATAGTTCATAGTTCCCTTATGTACAGTGGAATTAGAGAGGCCTGGCAAGAAAGAATTTGTCTATATTTAGACAGATTGTACAAAACAACACTAGGTCAATCACGACCAAAAAAAAACGTCATGTTCTCAACCCCCACCGCAGCCCACCGGCTTCAACAAACTCTTTTACTTTGTGCGACTACACAATGTCAGGAAACGGGACAGAAGACCAGTCGAAGGTGCAAACAGTCT
Source organism: Labeo calbasu (assembly GCA_019740295.1). Taxonomy (NCBI): domain Eukaryota; kingdom Metazoa; phylum Chordata; class Actinopteri; order Cypriniformes; family Cyprinidae; genus Labeo; species Labeo calbasu. The sequence goes on along the minus strand of JAHKKF010516983.1, from coordinate 12,610 downwards.
AACATAAAATTTATGAGCTTTACAGTACAAACCCGTTTTTAATAGACGGTTCCCTGTATTGTGTGCGTCTCGCCTCGTTTAAAAGGAAAAGACAAGTAGCTTTCCTTTTAAACAGATGTTCCCATAATTAAGTGCACTCAAATGTCAGGGATATTTTTAGAATAGCTCAGTTTTTCAACAAACAAATAGAGGATGTATAGGCTACACCCTGACCCTTTCACAACTGCCTCCCATAAAGAAACTTCAGAGTTGGTTTTACAAAGTTTTTACATCTCGTGGGTAAACGAATTAATACGCCATTTCTCTCTTTTATTTATTTACTCCCCTCCCTCCTCCTGATACAGTTGATATGAGATGTCTCCAATAATAAAATGAGCTGTTCCAATTGGTCCGTACTTTCCCATGAAGGCGATGATTCACTAATGGAGGGGTTGGCTTATCCACCAGCTGCAACGCCGCTCTCAAGCCTGCCCCATCTCACTTGATGACCTAATTGGCGAGCAGGTCAACTATGGAACAGGTTTTAACCATGAGCTCTGCTTTCTTTGAAATTTAACATTTAAAACGAGGTAAATGTGAGGTGGCACCGCCATTTCTCTTTTTTCTCTTCCCCACCACGCACTGCACTTCTTTTCACCGAGTCACCTTCGCGTCTTCAGTTCACCTGCCACTTTTGACACGACCTCGGTGTTCCTGCACAAGTTCTGCTGAGTCCCGCACGGATCGCCTTCAGGGTCCAGTCGCACTTTAGGACGCGGAAAAAAAAACGAAACTTCTGCCGGTCCTTCTGGGTGTCTCAAGTTTACGCACAAGATGAGTATCAAGTCTGACTCCGAGCCAAACAACAACGTCTCTATTGAAGAGGAGGTGAGAGTTCGCCACTGTGAAGAAGTCACTGAGGTGCTGTAATCTGTTTATGACGATTTAAATTTGTTTCAAACTTTTGAAGTATGAACGGGAGCCTCAGCGTCTCTCTGTAAAGTTTTTGCTTTCAGGGAAAAGTAAGGAAATAATCACTCAAGAGAATTAAAAGACGGTAATGTGAAGTTCATAATTCAGAACGAAAATGAATTGTTTTCCGTTAAATTAATGACCACGCATTTATCTTTTTGTTGAGCGGTATGTTAATCGCGTTTCCATTTGGGGGGTTAAATTGCGCCATGTGTTAAGTTTGTTTGTCTTATTGTTTCCTTTTTGGACAAGGTCTTAATGATTGGAATACTTGCTTGTTTAAGTACTTGTTTGGAAGCATCTCAGTCGATGTAGTGATTTAGTTTGTTGTCTCAAACTGTCACATAAACGGGCGCAAATCACCAGATTGTTTGAAATTGGCTTCAGCGTTACTGACACTGAATGTTTGTCTAAAATGTTGTACTAGTCATAATGCAGTACGGTGTAATTGTTTAGTGGTTTCTCAATAAACTATGCTTTTAAAAATACAAACCTAAATGGGGGGGAAAAAAGCAAATGCAGTTTAAAATAGTTTAGCCTATACCTAAACCGAAATCAACCTTTTAAATATGCTTCAGTTAGCATTTGTTTTTTAAAAACAGGTTGTTGTTGTTGTCGTCTTTTTTTTTTTTTTTTTTTTTAAACTTGATCCCAAGTACAGCAAAAACAGTAAAATAACAGTAAAATTGTAAAAATATTAACACTTAAAATAAGTTTTCAATTTGAATAAATTTTAAAATGTAATTTATTCCTGTGAGTTTACAGCTGGATTTTTAGCATCATTACTTCAGTCACATGATGCTTCAGAAATCATTCTAATATTCTGATTTACTGCTCAAAATATATTAGTATTATGTTGACAACAGTTGAGTAGTGTTGTGTGTGTGTGTGTGTGTGTGTGTGTGTGTGTTTTTTTTTTATTTTTTTTATTTTTTTTTTTAAGTGTTAATTTATAATTTCTTGGATAAATGCTGATCTTTGTTCTTCAAAGAATCCTTAAATGTACTGTTAAATATTGATAATAATAATAATAATAATAATAATAATAATAATAATAATAATAATAATAATCAACAACAAAAATGTTTATTGAACAGCAAATCAGCATATTAGAATTTCTGAAGGATCATGTGACAATGAAGATTGGAGTAATTATGCTGAAAATTTAGCTTTAATCACAGGAATAGATTACATTTTAAAATATATATTGAAATAGAAAGCAGTTTTTTTAAATAGTACACATATTTCACAAATTACCACATTTGTCGTATTTTGGATTAAATGAATAAATGTAGGCTTGGTGAGCAAAAAACACATTTAAAAAAATTTGACTGTTCAGAAATGTTTGACTGGTAGTGTATATACACACACACACACACACAATATTTACTTTGTTTTTTTTAATGGACACTGCTGCTATTGCACAACTTCAAAAACTATTTTGGATTGTGGATGTCAATATCACTTGCAGCTGTTGGTCAGTTAATTTTCCTAAACAACATTAAGCAGCTTATTTATTTAAATTAGACCTTGATATACGATTATTAGAATGTACAGGTGAAGCACAGCATTAAGGTGTAGAGGTGAGGGGTTATGGAGCTGTGGTTGAGAGCTGAGGAATGGTGTTGCACTGTCGGGGTTGTTGCTATGGGTCAGAGGAAGGAAGTGCTGTCACGCTGTGCGATGTTGTCCATCGCTGTTCCACTGGCAGCCCATTGTGGCTTTGAACCTCCCACCAAGTCAAAGCGAGTGGATGCGCATTTGTTTATTCCTGTAGCTATTTAGCTAAATGTGGCCATAATAAACGCATTTGTCTTGAATCTTGCTAATCTTTTTAAAACGCAGTTTCTTTCTTTTTGTATTTTTCAGTTCTTTTTTTTTTTTTTTTTGTTTTCTTTTATTTAATTTTTATTAAATTCATGCTGACTTCAGGGTTCCTTAACTTATTTCTTTATATCCTTTTGTGTTATCTAGCATTTTTCCCACATATTTAAGATATATTAGGTATTTGATTTATTTCTTGTCTTTTACAGGTACGAACTCTATTTGTCAGTGGTCTGCCAACAGATATCAAACCTCGTGAGCTCTATCTACTATTTCGACCATTTAAGGTAAAAACAGATGTTTTAAATGGTAAATCTCATTGACGGTGTTTAGTCAAAACTCCGCTACTTCCCTTAGGTCAAAGCTCCTAATTATTATGGTCACCCAAGCAACAGTCAGAAATTGTCACTGAAACAATGAATTCACTGAAGGGGAATAATCAAGTTTATAAACTGAGTGTTAGAAGTGTAAGAGTTGGAATAACGTTTAGCAGCAGAGATGTTAAGCTCCAGTCACGTAGGTTGGCAGTGCAGTAAAGTGCATCCTCTGTAAATGTCTCTATCTGACAGTGTTGGCCTCTTATGGGGAGTGCAGCAGGAATTTCTTCCTTTTCAAGCATGTGACTACATTGCTGCTAATTGGATTTCTTTTCCTTTTCAGGGTTATGAGGGTTCACTTATCAAGTTAACATCAAAGCAGGTGAGACATTGTTGGATATTACAGCTGACCAGGCCTGTGTTATATTCAAAATGTGTACTTTTCCACTTGTGCTGCAGTCATGCTTATTTTGTTTTCTTTCTGTGGTTGTAAACCTAAATTTAGGACTGCATGGTGATTAATCACATTAAGACTTTTGAATAATAATTAAAAATTACATTATCATGTCTTGTGTGTTTTTGATAAGTGATGCTGTGGCCATTGATTTGTGCTTTTCTTTTTTTTCAGCCTGTTGGGTTTGTAACCTTTGATAGTCGTTCTGGCGCTGAAGCGGCAAAAAATGCATTAAACGTAAGAAACCAGCCATCCGTAAGCAATGGCTTGAATTATTAAAAATCTGTCGGATGATTTCCAGCTGGGTTCACACTTGGTGTGGTTTAGATGCATTGTCTACTGTATATACATTACGAACATACCTTTTCTATTTGCAATTTATACAACAGATGACCATAGCTTGCACCCATCCTCTATTAATCTTAAAACATGGTGAGCTTATGGTGTCCCATATTAATTATATAAGTTGGTCTGTTGCAGAACATCACAAATAAGTGCATATTTCCACTCTATAGTAGACTAGCATTAATGTTTTCCTTGTCTTTAGCGTGTAATATATGTCCACTTCTGTTTAGGCAACCACTAGCTTTGCTGTTAAGTCACTAGTAGAAACGTTCACTGCATGTGGGCACCAGCTTAAGACACACTGCACATCTGTACCAGGGTCTGGCAGGCACAACCCATCCCCATTACTCTGTCCCCCTCCCCCCCTTGTGTCTCCAGGGGGTTCGATTTGACCCTGAAAATCCGCAGACCCTCCGGTTAGAGTTTGCTAAGGCCAACACGAAGATGGCAAAGAGTAAGCTGATGGGCACTCCGAATCCCACAAATATCCACCCAGCTCTAGGAGCGCACTTCATAGCACGGGACCCATGTAAGTTTATGGCTGACACGGTAGTTCTCACACTGCAGAGACAGACAGGCACACACTGTGTAGATCTAGAGTAGATCTAGAATGGGGAAAACGTGAGAAGAAACTAATCCACCTCCACATGCATGTGTCATTAGCAAATGGCCTTTTCTGTTCTCTGATTTCTATTACACTCAAGTTGAGCTTTAGCACTTCACATCTCATTCAACCTCTCTTCTGTTCCAAGCCAAGTCACAGAAATTACCAGAGGTCACACAGGTATCAGTATTTAGTTCCTGCCTCTTTTTGCTCATTTGAAAGACTTTGGAGTGTGAGGGTCTTTGACTTCAACAATTTGTCAAACATCTTGTTTGATTTTTGAAGTGGTTATTTCAGTCATGTCTGACATACTGAGCTGGCCTGAGTCTGAGGTGATGGTTTGTTATGCTTATTCCCATCCTCAGATGACTTGACAGGGGCAGCGTTGATCCCAGCATCCCCAGAGGCCTGGTCTCCTTACCCACTCTATACCCCGGAGCTCAGTCCCGGCCTGCCCCACACAGCCTTCACCTACCCAGCAGCGGCCGCTGCCGCAGCAGCTGCACTTCATGCTCAGGTGTGGTAAAATATAATTTTGTAATTTATTCCTTTGATTTCAAAGCTGATATTTATTTTTTTTATTTATTTTTTTTTTTTAAAAGTGGTCTCTTTTGCTTGCTAAGCCTGCATTTATTTGATCCAAAGTACAGCAAAAACGGTAACATTTTGAAATGGTTTTCACTATTTAAATGCATGCTTTATTTAAATATATTTTAAAATGTAACTTTATTCTTGTGATCAAAGATAAATGTTCTGTATCATTACACCGGTCTTCTGTGTCACATGATCCTTCAGAAGTCATTCTAATATGCTGATTTGCTGCATAGTGACATTTTTGTCATCAATATTTGAGTTGAGTTGCGTTTTTTTTTTTTTTTTTTTTTTTTTTTTTTTGGAAATGAAAAGTTTTTGTAACGTCACACACTCAACTATTTAAAAGCTTGGAGTCTATTATTATTATTATTTATTATTATTATTATTATTATTATTATTATTATTATTATTATTAATTTTTTTTTTTTTTTTTTTAGAAATGGAAATGTAACACCGACGACTGGTGTAATGATGCTGAAAATTTAGCTTAAATCACAGGAATAAAGTTGCATTTTAAAATATATTTAAATGGAAAGCATTTATTTTAAATAGTGAAAACCATTTCAAAATGTTACTGTTTTTGCTGTACTTTGGATCAAATAAATGCAGGCTTAGCAAGCAGAAGAGACCACTTTAAAAAAAAAAAAAAAAAAAAAAAAAGCAGCTTTGAAATCAGAGGAATAAATTACAATTATATTTTAATGTATTTAAATGGAAAACTATTATTTTGGATCAAATAAATGCAGGCTTGGTGAATGAAAGAGACTTCTTTAAAAAAACATAAATCTTACTGCACAAAAACTGTTGACTGGTAGTGTGTATGTAAAAATACATGTGTATATGTGTGTATACATGTTGTTGTTGTTGTTGTTGTTGTTGTTGTTTAGATCTTTTAATGCACACTAATAAATATTTGTTAGAAATGTGAATAAAGGTGAGTTCTTTCTGGTTAATAAGACCTATCATAGAAACCGTAATTCAGATCATTTGAACCATGGAAGTCTTTAAACCATTATGCTTTGGTTGCATTAGTTACCCATTTGACAAGCTCCTGAAGATGTAATATAATTTGTGTGCCAGTAATCTTTAAGCCATGTTTGTCGTTACATGAATGAGTGACTTCTGTGCTCAATGCTAACTTGTTTTCCTATCCCAGATAAGTAGAGGCTATCTAAATGTCAAGTGAAGGCTAATGATTCTGGCACAGAAGTTATTATAATTAAGTATTCATAGAAAGCAATTGACAGCTGTGACTGCTTGGGTCTCATGCTAATAATTTGTGAAGATTTCCTTGGCTCTGAACACAAAGTCTGAAGGTGTTAATTTATATTTGTTGCTGGGTTTGTTTTTTTTTTTTTAAATCTTTAAATGTTTTATTTATTTTTAGATGCGCTGGTATCCTTCCACATCAGACTCATCCCAGCCTGGATGGAAATCACGGCAATTCTGTTAAAATATAGTAAGGCAATTCTTTTACCTCTCCCATACAGTGATATTTATATAATGGTGTTTTGCATGTCTTGTTTAATTTGTTAAAAAGAATTATCTTGGTAACCGCTTTTTTCTTTTCAGATTTCTTTCTTCAAATGGCGTCTTCCAGCTCCTGTTTAAAATCAGTCCAGTTCATTTGAACTTTTGGTTATTGGATGTATTAACTCCTTTGGAATTAGCCCATGAAGAGATGAAATTGAGTTTGTGTTGCTCATTGAGTAAATTGAGCTTATATTGAAGTTATTGCCAACAGCGCAAAAATATGAGAGGCATGTAGATGGTACAGTAGACCTTTAGCAGTTCTTAGTGGATGAGTCCCTTGAACTTATGTCCCTTTTTTTTTTTTTTTTTTTTTTTTTGTATTGAAGAATTTAAGATAAAACTACTTTTCTTCATTTATTCATTTATTNATATGAGAGGCATGTAGATGGTACAGTAGACCTTTAGCAGTTCTTAGTGGATGAGTCCCTTGAACTTATGTCCCTTTTTTTTTTTTTTTTTTTTTTTTGTATTGAAGAATTTAAGATAAAACTACTTTTCTTCATTTATTCATTTATTGAGACTGGCTCTGGGTCTAAGTAAAATGAGACAATCAACTGAAGCTGACATTGAGCATGTTAGTTTTGGCATGAAGTGTAGCTCTGTGCGTCATTGTAGTATGTTTGTTGCTTCCATGACCAGTGTAACCTTGTTCATTTTGTCTAGTGTTTGGTAGCTTGGTCATTGAAGTTGCTTATGTTATGTACAAAACCTGTGGCCAACTTATTTTGGGTAATGTCATGTCTAGAAAGCCAGATGGTTTCCCCTGCTATAGTTTCCACTGTAACAAATCACAGAGGGTCTGATGACTTTACAAAATAAGACAATCTCAATCTAGCGTTTGTGTCTGGAGAGAGAAGAGTTTGTGCAATTGAAATAAGTAATCTCTATAAGTTATTGGTAACTCTTTCTTTGTGTTTCCGTTTTTGTATCATTGTCCTTTATAGCAGTTTCAGAGGTTAAGTTGTAATTTTTTGGTTTTTGACTGTGTCAGTGCGGCACAAAACTAACCGTATATGGACAGCAAATGTGCTGCTAACATGAAATTGCTGTTTCAAGTTAATACTCTGAATATAAAGAGATGCTACAATGGTGCATGATTTTAATGTGGGTATAGTAATGGATAATTCAGACATTAAAGTATTTGTAAAAAAAAAAAAAAAAAGTGTTTGGTGTACAAAAATACTACTGTATGATATAGTAATAAAATGAGAATGCATTAATATGCCTTGTGTCTACTTTTGTTGAACTGCACTATAGTTTTGTTAATTTCAGTAACTTGCCTGGGTACATCATGCACAGTTGAAGTCAAAAGGTTACATGCACCTTGCAGAATCTGCAGGTGAAGAAGGCATCATACAAAATCAATATTGGTGGTGGTGGTGTTTTTTTTTTTTTTTTAATAAATACTGACCTGAATAAGATATTTTACATGAAAGACATTTACATGTAGTCCACAAGAGAAAATAATACTTGAATTTATAAAAATGACCCCGTTCAAAAAGTTTATATACACTTGATTCTTAAGACTGTGGTGTTACCTGAATGATCCGCAGATGTAGCGTTATGAGTCACTTGTTTGTCCTGAACTGAACTGTCCGCTGTTAAGAAAAATCCTTCAGGTCCTTTCAGCATTGTGTATTTGAATCCTTTCCAATGACTATGATTTTGAGATTAATCTTTTCACACTGAGGACAACTGAGACTCATATGCAACTATTAAAGAAGATTCAAAGGCGCCAGAAGGAAAAACAATGCATTAAGAGCCAGGGGTGAAAACTTTTGAATAGAACAAAGATGTGTATATATTTCGTATTTTGCCTAAATTTATTTATTTATTTATTTTACTGCCCTTCAGAAGATGCATGTTTCCCAGAAGACAAAATAAGTGAAATTTACCCTGATCTTCAAATTCAAAGTTTTCACCCCCTGGCTCTTGATGCATTGTATTTCCTTCTGGAGCATCAGTGAGCGTTTGAACCTTCTGTGACCTTTCTGTTATTTTCCCTTGTGGACTAAATGTAAATGTCTTTTATGTTATTCAGGTCAATACTTAATGTTTTTTTTATTTTTTTTTTTTATGTCCCTCTTATTTTGGTAAAAAAAAATTTGCAGATTCTGCAAGCTGTATGTAAACTTTTCACTTCAAGTCAAGTAGAGCTTTATTGTCATACATGTGTGGACATGCAGTGGAACGAAATGTTGTCTCTCACAGGACCACGGTGCTACATAAGTAAACATAAATCTAAACATACAACAACAGACGTAAGAGCAATTTTTAAACCTATACATAGCTAACTTACAGAAGCGGTAATCTAACTATACATATTAACAGTTGACTATACACATAACCTAAAACAGGCTATACAAGTACTTTTCATAATACTGTACAATGTTGTGCAAGATACTGTGCAAAAGAGGTATTTAAAGTTAAAAAAAAAAGTAGTGCAATATGATTTGTAGTGCATTTATAAATAAACATTTGTGTTATCTTATTGAGTCCTTGTAACATGGAGTGTTAATAAGAAAGTGTCTGGTGCATATAGAGAGAAAAGTGTGTTTCTACAGTACAGACTTCAACTGTATGTAGATTAAAAATCAGAAAGTAGAGGGATTTAAAGACTTCACCTAAAAATGTGTTATTCACCTTCATGTTTTCAGATCTTCCATGTAGCACAAAAAGAGAGGTTAGGCAGAATGTCAAGGACTGACAGCCTCACTTTCAGTTGCTATCTTTTCCATGCAAAAATAATAATAAAAAAAAAGTCTGAGACTCTTATTTTGCCCAGCATATCATATTGTGTCATTAAAGAACGAAAGCAGGTTTACAACAGCATGAAACGTGTTTACTTCTGTTGTGAACTATTGTTTAAGCGGGAAGACCGTTAGAAAAAAATAATGTAAGTGCTGCCCTCTGGAGGAAATGAGTCGGTAATCTTTGTAATTTGTTTTAAATAGGCTAAATGTTCTGAAAGTTGCTACTGAGCACTCTAGCAATGTGCCTGTTGAACACACTTGTATTTAAAGTATTATAGAAGTCTTCTTTCCAAAATGTGTAATTTGTCTTTAAAAAAGACCTAATTTATAAATACTGCTCTCCAAGGTCCTGATTTCTGTCAATAAAAGAAATTTGTGTGACGTGATACACTTAAAGTATGCTGCACTCGCACTGAACAATTTAGATAATAGCAAAATAAGTAATTGAATTTATTTTTAAATCTAAATGCAGTCATCAGTCTCTCTGAAGGCTCTAAACTATACAACACGACGTACGCCACGACTAACTATAATATGAATACGAAGAATTAACTTGTATGAGAAAATGAAACTCAGACGGGAAGTAGAAATATTGTATATTATAATATAGATATAGATAATTTGGGGGCATTTGAAAGAAAAGTAACCGTAAACTAGCTTTCGACGTCATCGTAAAGTGCCCGCCTCTTATGAATAATATTAATTTGTAATCTGTGATTGGTCACTCAAGAGAAGAACAGGATCCCAGGAGTGACAGAGGTGCTTGACCCGAGCACAGGTGTTGTAAATTAGGCCAAATTTACTTCGAAAGGTTTAAGTAGACTTTGGGAGAATTAAATAGGGTGTTGTTTTCGATAATTTTGGTTGATAGTTCTACCATGGCGTTTTCTCTGGTAAGTTTTGGTGTCAGTTTGTAGTTGAATCTTGCGTTTTGTTTTTAAAGCGTCTTTATATTTGTGTGAGCGTGTGAAATGTATCGTTTGTGTTTGTTTGGCCTACATACACTGCCTCAATAAAATTGTGGGGTTATTTGGAAGTAAAAAAAAAAGTGTTCTTCTTTTGTTGAGCATGCAGAAATGCTAGCTGTTACGATATCCTGTATCTGTCATCAGTAATGGCTGTTTACAGTGAGGTGGGGTCCATTAATATAGTTGCCATTGATTTGTGCTTGTCAAATGTAATCATTGCTTGCGCTGTCGTTTAGTTTAACAGCATTCATGGCAAACTAACTTTTATAGGCACATTGTTCCTTATCAATCTAGTGAAAATGGATTAGAATTATTTTTTGTTTTATTTAAAATCTAATGGAATCCTACTGTTTTGCTAATTGAACAAAATGGTGAGGAAAGGGGGCAAAAAACAATCAGGCCTATGTTTTACCATTTTTGTGATATCTGTTTTGTTCTGACAGAGTGAGAATCCCAGACTTCTTAACTGCCTGGATTCTGACATTCCAGCCCTGTCTACATGCAGCAATGCAGACGCGTTTTCCAGAATGAACACCATGCTGGGAAACTCACTGGATCTGAGTGGTGTTTGCACAACTCCCACTGCCAAATGCAAGCGAGACCCTTTTAATGGTAAACCATAATTTGTGTACAAGGATATGCACTTTTTAATTGATTTAAGTATACAATTCCTTAATATATGCGCAGACACCATAACAATACAGAGCTGTAACCTTTTCATCCCAGTTGTTTTTGTTTTTTTTCGCTTCCTACGTTCATGTGCATCTGCTGCATTGCTGTTTGTCCCTTCAGCTTTGGCCTTGCAATTGAGCGTCATGTGCACAGATAATCATTACAGCACCGGTCATGCAATGTCATGCAGGCGAGACGGAGGATGCTGAATCAGGGCTGGAGCAAGCATTTGGGTGCAGTCCAGCTCTGCATGAGCAGCCCAGATTGCTCATTCTTCAGCTACTTAGCCAATAGCAACAGTCCTGCGATTCACTGGAGTTTTCTATCTCTTAGCCTGCAGCTAGCGGCGAACTTACACTCTCTCTCCCTGCCACCTCGAACAGGAGTCTGAGCCAGAGGTGGGAGGGGGGTGCTGCCTCTTTGCAGGAGAATTTGTCAGGAATGCTCGGTGGTGTGGCATCAGAAGAGGCCAGGGACTGATGTCATTAGCAAGGGGCTGTGAGGGCAGCAGCGCCTGGGTCACATGCAGGGTGGGTCGTCTCTGCAGAGACAGCTGCTCCTGTGCAGTTTAGCCAGGCGGAGGGAGGCGAGCCGTGATTTATCAGAGTCTAGGGAGCCAATGCTTTCTCGAATGTGCATGCCTTTTATTCCCACTGCTGATGCCGAGTCGCCAAAAAGTGTTTGTTTTATTTCTGGACGCTGTTAACAGATCGTCCCGACTCGGACCTGTCTGCGGTCCGGAGCAGGATGCTTTTTCCCAGCGGTGGCCAGGACTCATCCAGGGGTCTGCCTGACGTCAATAACTGGGGTCTGGGCCTACAGTCCCTCAGCCTGTCTGACTGGGAGAGACCGTGGAGTAGCCATGACACCGATCCCTCTGCACAGACCAACACAGCCTCACGTGAGTCGAATGAATAATGTTAAAACAACCATATGATGTTGACATAACGCTACGTGACCATTGACGTAACACTGTCATTTATGCAATACTCCTTTAATGTTACTCTTAATGTTTTCAGAAAACTAGTTTTAAAACTAAGTTTGTTTATTCTGGTATCTCTTTCTGGATCTTTGATAGCCTTGTCCTGACTAGTGCGTGTTTAAGCTGTTCTCACTTGGCCTGTAACTGTGAGTCAGAGCATTTTGTTGACCATATAGTCACAGATTCTCGGCCTGCCTCATGCGCTGGTCATTCTCATTATTAGTGCTGCAATAAGAGAGCTGTCCATTTCAGCTATTTTTAGGTCTTGAATTATGTTCGTTTTGTTTTGGGGCTTTTCATTATTACTTTGAAGCAATGTTATTAATGTTGCTTTTTGTAAACCCATATTTGTTCAGTGCAAGGGATTTTGGGGACTCCCAGCCAGCTCACCAACAAGCTTCCGAGCTTCTCCGAGTCTTCCATTGGTGCCACAGACTTCCTAGAAAAATTTCCCGGCATGGCACGCTTGAACTCTCAATCTTTCCTGGACTCCCACTCCATTAGCCCTGTGGACTCTGAGACCAGCGGCTTCAGCTCTGGTTCTGATCACCTCTCAGACCTGCTGGTAAGTGGTGTTGTGATCATGTTCTATGTAGCCTGGTTTAATTTTTTT
>JAHKKF010516982.1:25793-42505 GCA_019740295.1 Labeo calbasu | reverse complement strand
AAACCTAAACCTACCTATTTTAAAGCAAAAATATAAAAATATGAAAATGCCTTTTGTTACCCACCACAGCAAAATATTACATAAATGGCTAAACAATTGCAGAAATGTTATTTATTTTGTGTAGTCTTATTTAACATTATGTAGCCCTATTCTTGGAAATGAGCTGGCAGCAGAAATCACACAGAACAGGACTAAATGTTATTACATATTGAGTAAATGATTAAACAATTTAATAATGCAATTGAAAACATAATGCCATTGATATGACAACTAAAAACAGCAATAATAATGAAATTAATGCCGCAATTTGAATATTCATAAGGATTCGTTTTGAGGTGCTGTCAATACGTCAGTATTGTACATTTAAATGCTGAAAATACGTAAGTATTTGTATTTTTAGATGCTGTAAATACGTCAGTATTGTACATTTTAGTGTCTGGAAAAACGTAAGGAAATGTACGTTTTGTAGAACCACATTTTACGTGAAATACATATGCATTATCATGAGATCATGTTGGTTTTTAACATAACCTTAAGACATGAAAGAGAACTTAGTTTAGTACTCACATGCCGTGTGACAATTATTTTCTGTGCCGGTGCTTCGGATGTGTGCGCTCAGAAAACTGTATATCAGAAGTTTAAACTGGCTTTAAAACACATGATTTCAAAGTGATAAACATGATAACCAAAACCAAACAGATGTTTTTTGGCAGAGTATTTGAGCTATGAGCTGTAAAGGCACAGTCCTATTATGGAAAAGAGGGCGGGGAGCAGCAGCTCATTTGCATTTAAAGACACACGCACAAAAACAGCGTGTTTCTGCTTTCACTCAAAATAGGCAATTTCAAAATTATATAATAAATGATCTGTGGGGTATTTTGAGCTGAAACTTCACAGACATCCTCTGGGGACACCTGATTCTTATACTACATCTTGTAACTTAAGTAATTTAAGAACTGCTCCTTGAAAGGTTCTGTTCCATGTTTTCTATGCATGTAGAAAATCCAAAAAGAATAAAAAAACTGAAGTGTTGGATGTTGTAATTGACCAATCAAAATCATGTATTCCAGAGAGCAATGTAATAAGATTTTATCATATTGTTTGGTGTTTCTCTAATTGACTTTCATTGTCCTTTGTCAAAGTCAAATCCCAGAGCCTCTGCCAGCAAACTCGATAGAATGATTGATGGCACAATGCGGGTATATGTGTGTGCTGTTTAGAGTTATCATTCAAGACAGTGTTCTAGTCACATTGTACACCATCTGTTGGTGACTACAAGATTAGAACATTTCTATTGGAACAGAACTGTCTGCGTTTGATGGTACAATGTCTTCCCGCTTCATACTTGAAGAAACAAGATTCAAAAGATGGATATCAGTTGAAATTGAAACTGAATGATGAAACAAACGTTGCTAAAGAAAAGCTACCGCAGCTCTTTAAATGGTAAATTAAATGGTTTTGTGAAGGATTAACTGTGTTTTTGCAGTTATAATATGTCATGGATTCAATATTTTCTTTCCGCATGAAAAAATTGGAGGATGAATCAAAAGCGATGTTTTCTTCTAATATGCAGTCTAAAGAAAATTCTCACTCACTTTCACTTTCATACTTTCTTCAAAGTGCACAACTGCGCAGCAAACTGTTCCCACTAATGAGTCAGACCTGCAGTGGCAAACATGATGGAACAGTTGCGTTCATTTTGATGGGCCTGAAAAAGGTAAAAGATGCTTTAGTCATGTTCTGCCAAATCATCAGTTGCAGCATAGTGCTGATGTACTACAGATGGCTTCATGGAATTTCTGGCACAACTGTATTTCTGTCCTACTTCTTTTCACAGTCTCCATTTTACGCCATCAGACGGTAGTATACAATATATGGAAAACATGACTTGAAAAGCACGTGTACATGTATTTCCTGAGCTTTTTACAGGTTTTAGAACACAATCACTAGTACATTGCCTGAGGAATATAAAAACTTTTAGATTTAAAGATTTTATCTCAAAACCTTCTTTTGTGTATTTCTTTTCCTTGTTTCCTATTGGGAAATTTGATAAAATACCATCTGCCATCTGCCACTGAGGTCTTTATTGGACAAAGAACACAAAGAATATAGAACTCATTTGGGAACGTTTTGCTGTTACAGTGTATGGAACTTTTTAGCCAGCATACTATAGTTTCTTTGTTATACTCGAATTCTTTGCTTCATTTTCATTTCCAACTCTCCTAAAATTATCCAAAAACATATGTGGTGTGTGCAAATGTATAAAAAATGCAGGCAGCATTGAAAACAGCCAGTGACTGTCATTACCATGAACAATAATGTGTAGATACGATCTGCAGTTTTTATTCTAAAACACTATAATACTGTGAATATCAGTGCTGTGTGTGATGGACCAAAACAGCTTACTGAAAAAAGGTTATCATTAAGTTGTAAGCAGATCATACAAAAATGTACAAATTCATTCAGATTTGCTAAAGCATAAAATAGCTATGAATTGCTATGAGAGTGTGTTAGACAAACTATTATAATAGTTATACGAACAACAGGGTGTTTTCCAGTAATGAAAGCCTAGAACCTAAAATTACTTAAGAAAAGTTGTAGAAAGAAAGTAAAAGTGCTCCAACTTTTCAGTATTTTCAGATAACACTTTGCCTCAAGGTTCTGGGCTTAGTGTAGCCTTTGGAGGTTAAAACCAGTGCTTTTATTGAACTGGAAGCATCAAACTCAATCAGTTGTAAACAGGTGTGACAAGACAAGAAACTCGCAAGCTTTGAGATCACTCAAGCAAGATAATAAGTAGAGAGCTGCATCAATGGCAGCCATCTCAAACATGGGTCACCAGCCAATCAGCTTTCTTGCCCTTTGGGAACACCTCTAGAGGAAAGAGCTGCAAAATCATCATGGCGCCGTTAAGATCTCAAGGTTCAGATTCTTCACTAGCCTTTCTTTTTGACTCTAGTTTATTCTTACACTTTCTTTGAGGCTAAAGCTCACACAGGGGTCATATTTTATATACAGGGTTTCATATTTTGTATATATTGTGAATATTAAAATGAAATATGAGATAAAATACTAAAGTTAAAATTATGGTTGACAGCAATAAGGTAATTTCCACGTCATGGTCGATAACCAGTAACCACCAATATTACAATGACATACATTTTTCCTGAAAAATAAAATGTAAACTTAAATGACCTATGATGACCTACCCAACGATGCTATCAGTGAATATGATTCATTCCTAGTGAATTCTCCCATGAGCTTTATATTGTGGCTATTACTGCGTCTATCAAAGCTCCAACTTGGAAAAAGCTGACATTTTAGGAGAAAAAAAAAAACAGAAAAAAAACAAGAGAAGCTTAAATTTTTTTACCATGCCAATCAATTCCTGGCAGGAGTCAAGGAACCCTGTAGAGGAAGTCATCTCACTGCACTGATGATGTGCAGGCCATTTCAGCTTTAGATGAAATATGTATGAATGTAAAAAATGCAGTTCAAGCTCTAGCACACTTATCAATTACAGAGAGATGGCTACTTCAATCCTTCTACTGTCGGCCAGAGCAGGAGTAAAAAACATGTACGAATAGCTGGTGCAAGTCCTACTGAGGACATATATTATTTCCATATTATACTACGGCGCTGTTGAATGCTTGAATCTGATTGGCTGACGAACGTTCTAAGGTGTGCAATTATTTTCAGGGAAACGCAAGAGTAAAGTAGTTCCAAGCACGTCTTGAATTACGCCATTACGCCTATATCACTTCGCCAAATGATTTAAGTTATTTCAAAGGTCCTTACAGCCTAAAGAACTGAAACCCACAACAAAACTGACCAAGCAAATAAATATAGTACACAGCAGAATAAAAAAAAAAAATTGTAACAAAAAATGAACATACTCCATTTCTTCTGCTCTCTCTCCCTTACAAATGCACATACGAAGGCCTAGTACAAATATATACGCAAAGAAACGTGCTGTCAGGGCTCCTCTGATGATTTTATCAGTAAAATAGTTTATCAACTTAAAAGCTACATGTCATTTCTCACTAATAACAGCGCTGTTCTTGAAAATGATGAATCTGCAGTTTCGCTATTAGTAGAATGCTGCTGCCAAACACTGTTGAGACTCAGGTAATTCCCAAAACGCTCTCTCTCTCTGAGTTATTGCTTTTTTTGTGAACAGGCATTTAACGCTGAAAAGGCATATACACAGTTATATGACTGAATATGCATTTGAAGGAGTTTTCCTTTTAAGACAACAAAGAGTGTTACAATGAATCACCCAACACGATTTATTAACGTTTGCACTCGTCAAATTACTGGTATTTGCATCATTATTTAACACCAAAAAAGCATGTCTCAAAGCTGTCAGTAATTTGTGCTGCTCTTGGTAGATTGCGCTGGTCATTATGGAAATGAAATGTTGTTCCTGCATTCTTTAATGTGCACATTGTCAGTAAATCACCCACAGAAATTTCCACACCCATCAGTGCTTTTATAGAATTGTGCTCTAACACTAATTTGCCCTGTTTAGTAAATCTGGCCCTTAGTTTTCTATCAACGGCACAAACCTCCACTGCTAGGTCTAAAATGAGCACTCTCCCGTACAAACCCACCAGTAAAACTACATTTTGACAAAACAGCTAAATTAGCACGGCTGCATCAACAAATGAATTTTTATATCACTTTTGCAATTGTTAACACTATCAGGTAGGTTTGGGGTTGGGTTTAGTGTAGGGGATATTTCCAACACAACAGAGCATTAACCTTTAGCGACACTACCTGGATATTTGAATTCTGAACAGCCGCAATACGTGCCTGTACTAACGTTATAAAAATGTGCTGCAGTCACATACTGGAAGTGTGTTTTAGTGCCACTCTCTGGACATTTCACATTGAAACTACCACAAAATCTGCAGTAACCTAATTAAGACAGAAATGTATAGAGGCACGTATTTTCATGAACCTGGGCTGAATTGATTCTACTCACAAGAGCATTTTAAGGACAAAAACTTAACAAAAGTCTCAAAATACAACATCTGAACAATATCTGAGATGCGGCCACCGAAGTAAAAGCGTAGTATCCGCTTCACGTAGTATCTGCATCACCACCTCTAATTATTTCTACTTGTATATATACATATATACACAAAAAACATTGCCAGTCATACCAAGTGCTTCTCTATTTCAAAAGTTCATTATATAAGGCAGGTGTCATGTTTCTTTGTGTAATATCTAATCCTATTTTCAATTCTGCTCTACACAACCAAGGTGCGGCTTCTGGCCTGTCTGATGTTTTCCAGCACAGCAGAAGCAGCGGGTCCCTGGGGATTCTGGGTAATGTAGTAAACAACAGTCAGCAGCTTTCAGCTTTGCTCACTGAAACCCTTTAAGAAACCTCTGTGGACTCTGCCTGCTCTAAACAACAGGAAGCGAACCTGGGTAAGCAGACAGAGAACAATGCATTCAGACATCTTGCCAAAGACAACACAGCAGTGCTCTGTCTCCACCTGTACGCCATCTAACTCAGCTGTCTTTCACCCCCCTAACAATTCCACACTTCATTTAAACAACCGGAATATCTCCCAAAGCTGCTGTTGGAGAGCAGAATGAGATATCACAAAGGGGGTGATGGGGTTTATTCACAACTGGTTGTATTTATAGAATAACAGTCACTATGGTAAAGATGCTCTCAGGTGGGCTATCGTGTGTTACACAATTGGTATAATTCATATCAAGGTCAGTGCTAGTTAGTGCTAATTTTGGGTAGAATGATCTTCTCATGAGGCACGTCAGTGTGAATCATTTTCTTTTCATTACTGTCACAGTGCAACAGTGACACATGGGCTCTATGGAAACAAGTGGAATGGAGTGTTAATCTATTGTGATTTCAAAGAGGTTTTTAAGGATGCTAACTTTTCATGCATCTAATTTAATCACTGACAGCTCTGGCTCTTTCTATCTTACACATACAGTCATGGCCAAAAATATCGGCAATTCTGCCAGAAAATGCAACACTTTCACTTAGAAAATTGTTCCAATTGCAAATGTTTCGGTATTCACATTCCTTATTGTTTTTGTCTGCACTGCAACAACACACAAAAAAAAAAAAACAGAGAAGAAAAGTCAAACTTGATAAAATTTCACACTGAACGCAAAAATGGACTGGACAAAATTATTGGTACCTTATCAAAATTGTAAGAAATAAATGGTTTTCAAGCATGTGACAAGTAACAGGTGTGGGCAATATAGTAATCACACTTGCTACCAGTTAAAATGGAGAAAAGTTGACTCAATCTTTGTGTTGTGTGTCACACTGAGCATGAAGAAAAGAAAGAAGTGTAAAGAATTGTCTGTGGATTTGAGAGAAAAAATTGTGGAAAAACATGGACAATCTCAAGGCTACAAGTCCATCTCCAGAGATCTTAATGTTCCTGTGTCCACTGTGCGCAATATCATCAAGAGGTTTACTGGCACTGTAGCTAACCTCCCTGGACGTAGACGAAAGAGCAAAATTAATGAAAAATAGCAACGAAGGATTCTATTGTTTGCAAGAACGTTTTTTTTGCCAAAACTTATGTGACAAAACCACAATCCTTCTGGAAGAACATACTGTGGACAGATGAGACAAAAGTAGAGCTTTTTGGTAAAGGACATCATGGCACTGTTTACAGGAAAAGAAATGAGGCCTTCAAAGAAAAGAACACAGTCCCTACAGTCAAACATGGTGGAGGTTCAAAGATGTTTTGGGGTTGCTTCGCTGCTTCTGGCACTGGATGCCTTGACTGTGTGAACGGTATCATGAAATCTGATGATTACTAAAGAATTCTGGGGTTCAACGCAGTGGTCAGTGCGTCTTCACCAGAGGTCATGGATCTTCCAGCAGGACAATGACCCAAAACACACTTCAAAAAGCACTCAGAAATGGTTACAAAAAAAAAGCGCTGGAGACTAAAATGACCAGCAATCCAGATCTGAATCCCATAGAACACCTGTGGAGAGATCTCAAAACAGCAGCTGGGAGAAGACATCCTTGAAATCTGAATGACCTGGAGCAGTTTGCAAAAGAAGAGTGGTCCAAAAATTCAGTAGAGAGGTGTAAGAAAGTCATTCATGATTACAGGAAGCGATTGATTTCAATTATTTTTTCAAAAGGGGGTGCTACCAAATATTGAATATTGACAGAATTGCAAGGGTGCCGATATTTTTGGCCATGACTGTATGTAACCAAGGGACTAAACCACGTCACTTGTAAGATATCCTGTCCATATATAAGACAAAAAACATGAATAGCATAACTTAAAAAAATAAATAAATAAACAAGCAAACTCTGGTTTGAATGGAATATTGGATGTCATTTATTCCTATTTTTAATTAACTTAAAGTTCATTTCTAATTAACTTTAGGTTTTGAAAATGTTTTGCATGACTAGCTCCACTGCAATTCTTGTTTTCACATTAAACTTTTACTTCACTAACAGATGACTCAACAGTGTACAGTGATTCAGCAGTGATTTGACAGGCACAGAGGTGACTGGCAGACTAAAAAGACAAGAGAACGGGAAAGATGGAGGGTCAAGTTCCCAAAGGCAACAGAATAGCTTGCCAGAAGGAGACATCTTTGCTGCTTTGTATCTCCTCTTGTGTTCTCAAAAGAGATACTGAGAACAGCAGAGAAGTAAACAACATGGAACAAATGCTGTTTCTTCCTCAAGTTCAAACTGTCACGATATGAGGGTATATATATGAGTTAAAGCCGAATGAGGGAAAAGAACCTAGTGGGAGGAAAGAAAGGATGTGTACTCCTACAACCCAACTGAATTGTGAAAAAGAACATAAAGTAAATACAAAACTAATAAAATTTGTCATAGAAGTTTTGCGATTGCGGATGTTATGGGATTGACACCTTCAAGACATTCTTGAGATGAAGCCGCACTGAAAACAGCAACATTTCGACATAAAATCTTATTTTTTCTGTAAAATAATTGTATTTAAATAATTGTGTTATTACACTACTGCATTGGTTCCAGTGCACGGTCAAGAGAGAATTCTCATACTTCATAATAGTAAAGAGAGTTCATTTCCTATTTTCGAGTTACAGAGAACCATCATATTCAACAAGCTCTCCTATGTGTTGTTAATTGTTAACACCACCACAAATGTCCTTCTGTTCATTTACACTGCATAAAGCTGTCTTACAATATGGCAGCCAGCCAATATGCTCTTTGGGTTGTGACAGTCTGGAAAACAACTGTTTCACAATTGGGTTAGTTGTATTGTCACTGGTCCCTCTCTTTGGAGTGGATGTGAAAAGAAGAGTAGGCCGACTTCCCAATGCTTTAAACAAATGAGAAGCATTTAACCAACAGGGTGCTGTGCCGGTGTTCAATCAGGACTCCTTCTGCAGAGAAAAGTGGCCAAAAGCATTTTTGTTTGCGTAAAACATTACATCAAATTACTTTGGATACTTAAAACACTCATGTTTTATTAACAGAGCAGTTAGCCTGAACAAGCACCAGCTTCTTTACAAAAGTAAGAGTCCTTTGTTACATTTATGTTCTTCATAGATGTTTACTTACATCGCTACAAACAGCTGGCAAGAATATGTTAATTCTAAAGTATCTAAAGTTCAATAAAAAGCTATCAAGGTTACGTTTCAGCATTAACTGCATGTTCATGAAGCAGAGTCGGGTGGATATTCATATAAAAACAAATTCGTGGATGTTTATCTCAGAAGTTCCTACTGAACTTGTTACGTTTGAAAGAGAAAAAAGCAACCTTTTTTCCCTATTAACAGATGCTGGAAAGGCTGTTAAGAACCAAAGTTCTCCTCACAGCTTGTCTAACAGCTGGATCTCCCTAAGCCCAGCTGAGTCACTCTACAGGAGAACACATACGGAACAAAGGGAGAAGAAGAAGTTGGGAGGAGAAGGAGGAGGAGGACAGGGAGAGCCAGCATTGCTCCATTTATAATTGAGGTGAATAACACCTGTGAGCTCTGAGACACAACAAAGGTTTCTGTTGATTTACATCTAAATGACTCAGTGAGACAAAAATCAGCAGTTGTATGTCTGTTTCTTTGTATATTTTGTTGTATGTGCCATCAGATTGTGAGCAGGTGATGTAGAAAGTAACAAAATCAGTATTAACTACAGTTCTTAGTTTGGTGGTTTTAATATTATTCTACAGTGGGGAGTGAGAGAATAATTTAATGGAAATTCTTTCAAGCCTCAAGAGAAAAATTGAAGTGCTGCAGGGAACAGAGCCGGAGGCTACTGGGGTCAAGCTAGCTCTGTTAGCATTATGCCACAGCAGTTCCAGAATAGCTTAAATGCCTTTGAAAATCAATGGTTTTAGCTTTCTGGTAATGAGCTATGAGAACATTAGCATATACGCTGAGGCTGGAAATCTTGTTCTAGTTTCAAAACATATGTGGCCGATTGAACAGCTGTTATAGCACCACCAAAAGTGGCAATATCTCTCAGGAGTATTTGGATTCATTATATTTTAACAACAAATCATTTGTCACAATAAGCCATTGCTTTGTTTCATGGGTTCCTGAAGGGAAAATTTCACGTTTGTTAATTATCAATAGTCTTGATAAAGGCTGATTTAAAAGTGCCCATATTCTAAATTTCTTGCACGTATCTACCTGGTTCTATTTCAATGCACTCCTAAGGATAGTAATAAAGAGATATTTCACCAAAAAAAGAATTCTTTCATCGTTTACTAACCCTGATGTTGTTCCAGTCTGCCTGTCTTTCTTTCTTCTGTGAAAACTGTTAATCCATACACTGAAATTCAGTGTTATCTAGTGTTGTTTTGGATCTTCCTGACTTGTAGACACAACAGTTGAAACATTCTTCAAAATATCTGTCATTTTTTTCTGTTTTAAAAAAGGCAGCTTATCATTTATTGAATCTACACTGTAAAATTTGTTGAGTCAGCTTAAAATAATGTGTTACCCTTCTGCCTTAAAATTTTTTTTTAGTCAGCTTGAAATGTTAAGCTGTACTAAGGAACAACTTAGATATTTGTGTTTGCTAAACTGAACAGGTGGGTAAGTAACCCAGCTGCCTTAAAATTTTAAGTTGACTCAACTCAAATATCTAAGTTGTCACTTAGTATAATTTAACATTTCAGGTTGAATAAACTTTTTTTGAGTTGACTGAACTTAAAATTTTAAGGCAGCCAGGTTACAAATTATTTTAAGTTGACTCAACAAATTGTTTTTTACAGTGTACAGACTATTGGCTAATCTTCAACATGTTTGCCATCATTTTGGATTGATCTGTTTTTAGAGCTGAAACCAAGAAATGCTGTTTTATAAGCAACGTCAGGGGCAATTTTGCAACAGATAGACAAAATTTCAATTATGTAAAGATCATGATGTGATTAGTTTAGGCACACGTGATCCGAGTCATAAGTATGGGTATATTTGTAGCAATAGTAAACAATACACTGTATGTGTCAAAATTATTGATTTTTCTTTTATACCAAAAACTATTAGGACATTAATAAAAATCCTGTTCCATGAGGGTATTTTGTAAATTTCCTACCGTAAATATATCAACACTTTCTGATTAGTAATATGCATTCCTAAGAACTTCATCTGGACAACTTTAAAGGCAATTTTCTCAATATTTGTATTTATTTATTTATTTTTAGCACCCTTCAGAATTTCAAATAGTTGTATCTCGGTCAAATATTGTCCTATCCTAACCTAACCATACATTAATGGAAAGCTTATTTATTCAACTTAAATCTGCATAAATCTCAATTTAAAAAAATTAATATAGGATGATTTTGAAGTTGAGGGAAAACATGAGATGGGAGATTTTTTGACATACCCTAACTGTCATGAACCAGAACAAAAACAGTCCAGGCAGAGTAAGACAAGACGAGCGTTTGGCAATAAAAAGTATATAAATTGTATTATTTTTATTAAAATAACCGGGGTCGTTTACACCGCATTTGGGATCGTTTGAAGCCGCACTGAAATCCCCTTTTGAAAATTCAAAATCGGGGCACCATATCAGTCACTTATATATGGAGAAAAATGCATTTTTCAGCCAAGTTTTTGAAAACGATACCACTATATCTACATCATCACTATCATCATCACTATCAACTACAAAAATGAATTTGTGAATACCACAAGTGCATTACATGCTCAGTCTATAGGTATGTGTGCAGGCACACAGTGTTTCTATACAAAGTGACATTGCCAACTGAACTCCAACTGTATGCATAACAGTGTTTTCAGTCATTTTGCAGATCCTTGTGAACAGGGACCAGTTTGTCAATGTTGTCATCTGTACGCAAAGCGTCCATGAAATTGGTGCTTTTTCCACTTGAAAAATTGAAAAATAAAATAAGTTTAATCAATATTTTTTAAATATCCATGAAGTGCATACACCTTAAAATGACACGAAATTGTATTGGGCCATATCAGGCTATGTAATTTATTATTCTATGACTGTGGAACATGTGTTACTAGATACTAGAGTTGAATTAGAACTCATATGCCACTGAATGATATAGGCATTTGCTCAATAATATACCGAGGGCGACCATTAAAATGTTTGAATTTTACACAGACAATCTTTAAAAACAGGGTCAAACCTACATAATCAATGTCATCCCTGTTATCCACGTCAAAACGTGTTACTCTGAAAAGTAATTGTTAATTGCTAGCTAATAGTCAAGTTCACAGAAGCACGTATTGTACACTGAAATGATTTTACTTGTAGATATTGTAGGTGAGTAGATAATATTCCATATTACTTGTATATTTTAAAAATGGTAACAGGATTGACACTGCACGATGGTCAAGCCTCTTAAATCACCAAAAATAGAACATTATAGAGGAGTGAGAGAAACATGCTTGTGTTTATGTGTAGGAATCATGACTGAGAGATGATGTAGCCTCCTAGAAGTGATGTCACTTGAATGTACATTATTATACAAGGGTTTTTGATGAGGGTAACAGGGCTGACATGAAAACAGGGCACACCAATAAAATAGAAAAAATGCATAGCTATGCCAAAAGCATTGCTTAACAATGAGACTATATTTAGAACAACATGTGATTTTTATATCATTTTGTCTGCTGAAAAATGAAAAATCACAGTAAGGGGCAGGCCAAAAACCTTTCTCTTACCAGCATAAATGCTATTTAAATTATTTCAAATAATATTTAATTGACTTTTTATGTAATATTGATTAAAGCATGCATAGCATTGTTATGTTTTTAAATTGCACATTTATTTGTTGTTATATTAATTCTATATTTTATTATTTCTTAGGGATGCAAAAGGCATTTTTTCAAAGTATTTTTTCAAAGTCCAGAAAAAACAAAATTGTATCGTATCGTATCACGATACAATATGCCAGTCCTCATTCTTAGTAACAAAAAATGTCTCCCGGTCCCACCCAGTTAATATACTGTAAGTGCTGTAAGGTTGAAATCTCAGTTTTCTGTTATTTTATCATAGCAGCTGAAAGCGATCATATATTAAGTTGACAAGAGGCAGCAGGCAGTGCTGCCACCATTAAAATAGGCTGGAATCATCTTGGAATAATTCAGTTGGCAGAAATTACTGCAGGCGTAGAGATGGAAGAAGCTCTGTGCTCTGGTCTCATCAGACATGATGCTGCGCTCACTTATTAAAAGTGCAACGGAGTCCTGGAACGATGGTGGGGGGAGATTTGTGGATTAATGTACAATTTAGAGCCCTACCTCCGTAGCATTTTGAATTATTCAGATCTCTCAGCCGAGGGGGCTGTCTATGCATACAGAGTGATGAAGCTGGGACGCTGTGGAGAACGTTCAGGGGAAGTTAGGTTTTCGTAAGAATTCCTGAGGAAATTAGGCCATTGTTATACGGGAACACCGTGAGCCCAATGCCGGAAACACCCGATTGCATTACTATTTCGAAGTCAAGAGGTGGTAAATTTGGGTTGCTCTCGAAAGCTTTATTTTTGGATCCATCATCTCTGAAGCATTTGTGCCAGAAATATGACACTTTGCTTTGCGCTGCATGTGTGCTGTGTACCTGTAATAAGAGTGGCAGAAGTGTCCCTAGAATGTGCATGCCACAGTTTTTATGATATTATACAAAAAAGGCTATTTTCTCCACATGAGGTATAATTTTACCAGTACCAGGAAGGTGCTCTATTCAGCTGCCTAGCGGGAACCATCAATGTCACAATAAAGTAGTTTGAGGTTCTACATACATGGCATTCATGTGCCCTGGACCTTTAATATTCAATTGCCCCAGCTGAAATGTTTTTTTAAAAAATCCTCAGGGTTTAAATGATGATATTTACAGTATATTTTTTTGGCTAGTGCTTGCCACATTTTTACCTTTTTTCACTATAGTCATTCAATTTATTACTTTACAACTATAATTAACTGAATATAAAAATAATTCAAATAAATAACATTGAAAATGTTGAAATTGAAATAAATGTATGTATAACTTCAACTTATTTTAATTCCACTAAGATTATAATTTAATGTACTAAGAAGACTTGAAATAAAACATAAACTATAACAGAAATGACAAAAATACTACAACTTTAACAAACATTAAAATAAAAACAGAAAATATATTAAAAAAAACTAATTAAAACCTTTAATAAAATCTACAATATTATCTAATTGATTATAAAATAACACTGCTTATAAGTAAATAAATAGCAACAAAATAATCACTACATCATTTTTTTGTAAAGTACTAAACATCAACTGCACATATCACAATGCTGGATGCTGTTAAAATCTGTTAAAATACATACAGTGCCATGCGAAAGTTTAGGAACCCCTTGCAGAATCTGTGAAAATGTGAGTAATTTTAACAAAATAAGAGAGAACATACAAAATGCATGTTATTTTTTATTTAGTACTGTCCTGAGTAATATATTTTGAATAATCGATGTTTATATATAGTCCACAAGACAAAAAAATAGCTGAATTTTTTAAAATAACACCCTTAAAAAGTTTGGGAACACTTGGTTCTTAATATTTTGTGTGGTTACCTGGATGATCTAAGACTGATTTTTTGTTTTGTGATGGTTGTTCATGAGTCCCTTGTTTGTTCTGAACAGTTGAACTGAGTACTATTCTTCAGAAAAATCCTCCAGGTCCTGCAGATTATTTATTTTTGCAGCATCTTTTATATGTTTAAACCCTTCCCAGCAGTGACTGTATGATTTTGAGATCCATCTTTTCACACTGAGGACAATTGAGGCATTCATACCCAACTATTACAGAAGGTTCAAATGTTCACTGATGCTCCAGAAGAAAACACAATGCATTAAGAGCCGGTGGGGTGGGGGTGAAAACTTTTGAAGAGGATGAAGATGTCCAAATTTTTCTTATTTTGATGAAATATATACATATTTTTCTATTTAGTATGCCCTTCAGAAGCAACAGAAGATACTTGCATGTTTCCCAGAAGACAAATTAAGTACAACTTACCTTGATCTACAAATTCAAAAAGTTTTCATCCCCCGGCTCTTAATGCATCATGTATCTTTCTGGAGCATCAGTGAGTGTTTGAACCTTTTTTAGTTGTGTTTGAGTCCCTCAGTTGTCCTCAGTGTGAAAAGATGGATCTCGAAATCATACAGTCACTGCTGGAAATATGCAAAAGATGCTGGAAAACTGAAGAATCTGCAGGACCTCGAGTATTTTTCTAAAGAACAGCGCTTAGTTTAACTGTTCAAGACAAACATGGGACTCATGAACAACCGACAACAGTCGAAGATCATCTAGGTAACCACACACAGTATTAAGAACCAAAGGTTCCCAACCTTTGAAGGGCATTGTGTCTTGTGGACTATATGTAAACATCTTTTATGCAAAATATTGTACTCAGGACAGTACAAAAAAAAAAAAAAAAACAACAACAACATGCATTTTGTATGATCTCTCTTATTTAGTTAAAATTATTCACATTTTCACAGATTTCACTGTATGGGGATCTCAAACTTTTGCATACCACTGTACATGCATGAATAAATACATACATAAATGCCAATCTGAATACAGTATTTTTATGTTACATACACCATTATTAGCTCTTAAGGGGTAAAATAACATAACCTAATCATTCAGATCCCCGCTGGAGTAACAGAGGTAATTAAATCTAGGCAGTATGCTAAATGTAGTTATGGGAAAGTGTCCATTATCCCATTAATTACAATGGCTGGACTTAAAAGAAAGCTTATCCAGAGTATAAATGCTCCTTATATGTATTTTTCCCCCATTCTAAGGAACAATTTATTTCATTATTATCCCTATAATAGTCCCTATTTTCTGGTTATTGACTTCACTTGGGCCGGTGGTCTCCTAAGATGAAGAGATATTGTAAAAGGAGGGCGTATGAAAGCACCCCTGTGCTTATGATAATGTCACCCGCTCAATTGTAGCGCTGACCTTCTGCTGTCCAGAGAGAAGGAGAATAAAAAGATAAAACAAAGCAAAGAAAAAACACCTCTCTATCAAAGTCTCATAAAAGCACCCTTGGGCAGAGGTGCTGCTGGCACAAGCATCTTTGAGCTGACCGGAGATCATTTTTACAGCAGGGCTTCACCCCACACAGAGACTGAGGAGAGCGATGGATTTTTCATGTCTCAGCGCTCTCTGTATGTGTTTGGCATCATCCAGCAAACTCATGTGCCATCTTAATTACGCTAGCTTGCTGGGAAACAGATAGCATGGTGTATGATTAAGTTTGCTTGCACGAAAATTAACGTGGTTACACACAGTCTGCTTAAGTGCTAAGCGCTGTTCTGCACATGATGAAGTATGCATGGTATGTATTTAGTCCACATATAGATGGCAAGTATAAAATTTCAGACAGTTAAAGGGTGACTTGTTTTTCAAACAGGCTTCTTCAACATCTCTGCACATTAAAATGTGAGTGAAAAAAAATACTTTAACATAAAAAAAAAAAAAAAATTGGATCTCCTCTTAGGGAATAGTTCCTGTCCAAAATGAAAGTTTAGACATTATTTGATCACCTTCAGGTCTGTTAGGGAATCAAGTCAATTTAGCTTAAAGGGAATTACAAATTCATAGGGAATTCAAACAGAATCGCTGTTCTACGGCTGATCACTGCGTCGGCCAGTGATTCACTGAACAAGGCATATAACATCAACTCTGTTATGGATACTAATATAGTGAAAACACTATTTATTAGCACGGTAACAAGGTCGGCAGTTTAAGACATTAACTTGTAAGCATACAACGCAAGATACTTTGCTTACAATATAAATAAGACCTTATTAGATAAATAAAATACATATAAACTGATCTAACACATAAACACACATTCACACAGGTTGCAGAAAGAGAGAAAGGAGAGGAAAGAGTGAGTTTAGAAAAGTTAAAGTCTGAAATCCCAAGTTTATAGCAATATATGCAATGTCTTAGACCTGCACAACCATCTAATTAACCCACGCAATGAGTTTCTCAATGAGGCTATTAAAGTTTATATTAAATGCACCATTTAAAGGAGAACTCCACTTCCAGAACAACAATTCACAAATAATTTACTCACCCCCTTGTCATCCAAGATGTTTGTGTCTTTCTGTCTTCAGTCATGAGGAAATTATGGTTTTTGAGGAAAACATTTCAGGATTTTTCTCCATATAATGGACTTCATTGGTGCCCCGATTTTGAACTTCCAAAATGTAGTTTAAATG